>JABXWE010074645.1:0-13713 GCA_014611495.1 Limonius californicus
GTCTACGATAAATTTGTTAAATCAGAGACTGAATGACGATGATACTGCAATGAAGTATTTCGAAAGTACATTGGTAGGAATTATTAAGCGAATGGGATTTAATATACATATAAACAAGCGTTAATCAAGAAAATCTGAACATATCGCCAAGTAAATAGAAATATATGTTACTTAGATAGACGAAACTTGATACGACTCCCACGGTATTGTACACAAAATTTGACAAAGAATTCCAGCAGGTGTAATATAGATACGCAAGTTGCAAGAAGAAGAAGACTAATTATTTTACATGCCGAGTCTGAACGCAGATGTATTGAAGAAGGTTTATTAATTATAAATAAACTTTGGAAAACCTCTTACCACCAAAGTCATTGGACTTCAATTAGTGGCTTCGCTTGGTGAAGGACGTATCTCCAGAGGTATTTTTCAGAAAAGTTACTTTAAATAGTTCAAGTTCCTACTGAAGAGGGCAGCTTAGCTGCTGAAATACGTAATTAGGTGTTTTAAATATCGTGGCGGTAAGGGGTTTTCCATATTTCATTTACTTAAACCCCCATCTAATCGATCCTAATATGGTTTATTAATATCAGCGAAAAATGTACCTTTTACTACCAAAAACATGCAAATTGGTCGTGTATTGCTATGCAATTGCACTTCCAATAATTTATTATTATTTAAAAAAATTGAAGGTAAAATGTTATCTATCTTTGTGTAGGTATTACAGAAATGGCTGAACACATAAAGTATATAGCATGTATATTTTATATGTGGATTTTTAATCTAACCTAACGTAGAAAGCGTGAGGTTCAGCTAGTTTCTTTAAATTATAAAAGTAAGTATAGCAGAAGCAGCAATAAATAACAAAGCAGTGTTAGTGGGTCATAGCAAAATGTTCTTACCGAATAGGCTTGCAGAATAGTCCGCAACAGTTTTCAAGCTTGTGACCCTCGAATCCTCCTCAGTACCTTCATGTGTCTAGTTATTCATTACCGAGTTCCTGTATATGTAAAGATCCGAAACCATATCCTGTAGTAAATTGACGCCTGCCAAAAGTAAATCCTTCGCTACATACCTCGCCTTCCCAGAGAGCATCCCAACATCCAAGTCCACAACCACACCCAAAACATTTCAATTAGTCTTCTCGAACTTCAGTAGAAGTATATTTCACGCATATCAATCTCATCGCCCTAGAAACCTTCGGAACCTCCCACAAGGCCCTAAATCGAAACCTGATCCCTAGAAATCTCCGTAGGAAGTTGTGACAGCACTGAAACCAGTCGTACTGCTCTTCTTCTTCATACTAAACTCTTCGGTACAGTTATATGAATATATCTTTTCTAAATACAATTTAATCTACTATTTACTTTAAATTAAAAGACACCAACCTTAGTACTCCTAGGCAAACACGGATTTAATGGCGGTTCGGGTTCTACATGGAAGGGCATTAGCAATTCTACGATAAAAAGTAAGATACAGTGTTAAACGAAAAGTTATTAGTACTACCTCTTCTAAAAAATGCTGTGGCGAGCCTTGCGATGTTGAACACCCACTGACAGTTTCAGACACTAATGAAAGTAATGTAATTTTGTCAAAAGGCAAACGTCAATAACATTAAGTACAGACTTCCAAAGATGCGGTTGTGAGTCGTTTTAACTTACACAACCTACTTTGTATTTGCCTCGAAGGAGCAAATCTTCGTTTTATGATAGTGTTGTTATGATGATATGGTGACCACAACAATATACGATATATACATTACATACCTTAAAGAAGTAAAGTAAGATTGTAGTGTTTTTTATTATGTCATTATACATACAAACGTTACAATTGAAATTATAATTTATTAAAATTGATGCTGCGTACTGTCGCATGTTGGTCAAAATACATTCCTTTTGTTAGAAATTTATAAGAGTAGTGTCCCTTTCTAAGCATTTAACAGCATCAAATAGGAATTGTTATGATTTAAATGTATTTTTGCATGCATAAATCAGAGTGTATTTACTTTAATACCACTTCGTTATGTAAAATGTTACACAGAGGACTGGGGTCCTTCATGGTCCGCTGGCTATAGACCAAAGTAGTATTACCAGTATTCAGTTATGGCTTACTGATTTGGGGCATAAAGACAAGATCAGATAAATAACAAACACACTAAACAAGACATAGAGAGTAGCTGGACTAGGGATAACAGGGGCTAAAACAACCACCCCTACTGCTGGCATGGAAATGATGTTGGACCTCCCTCCACTACACTTAGTGGTGGAGTTTGAGGCACTGGTGTTGGCTTACAGACGTAGTATAAAACAACTAGAATTCACTGGAAGAAAGATTATTAGACATTGATCTTAAAAGATAATTTCACCAAATCTTCTCTGTCTTAGGAGAGCAGAATGGGAGTAGTAGTAGAACCTAAAGGCTATATTACAGTCTGGCATACAGGCGGGTCTAAGCGGCGAATTAAACTGGAGCAGGTGCTTTTAAAGTAGGCATAGGGAACCACATATGCCACTGTTTTCCATTTAGAAGTAACTACCGTCGCTGCTTGCTTTCAGGATATGATGACGAAACGCTATGAAAATATGCGTATCCTCATCAGAAGTTACAGGCATGCCTCATTAAGATCACTGCTGACAGCGGAAGTCAACTCAAAATTAGTTAATTACTGCATAGAATGGCCTGGGCAAACTAGGGACCCACCCTAGTATTAAGCAGGAATGCATACTAGGACACTTGGGCATCGCTGAAAATGAAAAGGCAGATTCACTGGCAAAGAGAGGAGCAGAACACACCCTGTCCTGAAGTACACGTGGTATTGCATACTGCATTGCGAAGGGTAACATAATAGATCTACTCAGAGAAGAAGATAAAAGAAATTGGTATGCACTTCCTGGGTTAAGACAGCCGATACCGCTTATTCGAGACCAGTTCAAGGTAAACCAAAGGAAATCCTCAATTGCAACAGGAAATAACATTTAGGGACACTGTAATCTAAAGAAATGTCTTTGGACCTCCGTCCACATATTCTGCCATTGAGAAATGCTAGCATGCAGAAGCTTAAAAATGGTTGAAAACTCGTTTTTTGAAACAGATGTCCTCATAGGTAACCCCGCCAGAATCATGCTGGACGTCATGGGAACAGGCATGGAAAGGGGCCAATAAAACACACAGGGGGGCACAATAGGTTTTTTTAGACGAAGTGCAGTGGAACGCAAAACCACACCTGGGACAAAATAGTACTTGGTGCAAACAAAATATATAAATAATAATTGTTAGATAACTCGTTCAAGTGGATTTCTAGGTTGAATTGATCCGTACCATTTTCCACGCCCAAGGAGGATTTTCTCCTTGTAGTAGATACTTATATCCAGCATATATCTACCTCTCGGTGCAAACGGTGGGAGTTTAGATTCATCAATTTGCACATTAGCTCCGTAATAAAATCCCTTAAAGAAAATTACGCAAATTATAATTACAGAAGGAGGAGTTATGCACTATTTTAGTGCAGTTCGTGAATAAGGCATATACAGTTTTGTTTTTACCTTTTTTATTGGACACGTTGTTAAATTTGTATCAAAATGGCTCGGTCCTGTTGCAAAGATATCAGCTGCTGCGTCTAAACATGCATTGGCGGTATACAACACAGGAAATTCACGATACTCATTACTTTGAAATTTATAGGCCTCAACTACGTTCTGAAATTACATATTTAGTACTACGACCTTTTTATGTTTACTAAAAGACAACAGATTTCTGATATTTAATTTGATCTACTGTAACAATACAAATTTTAGCATTTTGAAAGCAGACAGAAAAAGTTATATCGCTATAAAGATTTTCTGTTACTACGGCTTACCTTGATATCCAGTCCCAAATCGTGCAATAAATAGATACTGAAGTTAAATCTTCTGTCGTATCTTTTGTAGTGGATAAGTGTGAATTTAGGATCCGTAAAGTAACTGATGTTATACCAATCCAAAGTCACTCTCTCATGTACAAGTTTGTAATCATTTTGCTGAAACTGATTAATAGCATCTCTACTTTTCAAATATATGATGGTTAAGAATATTAAACACCCTTTTAAGTATTGGTATTGATTTATATTGTGCACGCTTAGTATGACAACAAATTTAAGGAAAATTTTGAGTAACATCTGATTTCGCTTCCAGTAGGTCTAGAATTTTTGAAACCGCCTAAAGACGGGCAACAAGTTACACGACCGATCTAAGCAACTTTCTAATGATTTTGTTTGTACGTCATAACCGTGCTATGTTAGTGGTTTTAGTCAGCAAAAGCAAAAAATGTTGCCTGATTTCAATAAATATTTTGAAACATTCTTGCGTGTATATTCATCTTAATTTAAACTTATCAACCTTTTAAAAATAAATTAAAATCTCGTTCGACGTGTTCAGGTACATTAAATAGTAAGAGCTACTTTTTCATGCTAAATAATGGAGAATTTTTGACATGTTATGTTCGATCATTTACTCAAAGAATGGGAATTGTTAATGGTTAGCTAAGGATTTTTTGATGGTTCTCCACATGTTGGGATCTGTATGGATTTAAATTTCCTTTACAATGATTATGGGGTTGGTATCTATGTTCATTTAATTCTGTTCCGACTAGTCTTATAACTTGTTTGAGTCTTAATTTGATTGCCGGGCCTTTTGTTTGTTGCCATGTCCTTCTCACTGCATTTTTTCTTTAATGTGGTTAAATATATTCGGTGGAGGATTTAGACGGGTATTTGCGCGGTCTGTTTACTACTGTAGAATATTGCACTACTTGATTAACTGCATTTTTAAAAGGTTCGACAGCGCTGTTGATGTCATTTTGTGTAACTAGATTTGTAGGGCAAGGTCGTTTATTAGTTTAGGATTTCTCGTACAATACTAGCGCGAGTAGTTAAGTATGGTTAAGTCCTCAAATTTATATTTTTAATTTTACAGAAAATACTATTCTGATGTGGCACTGTACAATTTAATTCCCGTCGAGCTTCTACGCCTACATCGTCTTTCTGTGGTCAGTCGTTATGGAGCAACGAGTGGATATTAATTATTCTGTAAATTACGGAAAACTACAACTGAAACTTTGAACTAACATTTTGAAATCTGTCCCCGGTGATCATACAGATCACACAGATTCGTTTACAAGAGTTCTTTGAGTTGTAGCAAATAAGATCTTGGATTGACCTTTCAAATGATGGCAGATGAGTTGAGCACTAGTAAGGAGACTTAGGAAAGGGCAGGATTTCCGCAAAGTACGTCCAGCAGAATCTTGCGAATGAGCAAAAGTAGAGCTGAGTTGTTACGATAATGCAAATTTTCTTAACTGCATTGTCATTTATTATGAGTCATGGTGTTTCAGTACGATTCTGGGCATGCGGTGGATTGGAAAATAGCTAGATATAAAAATATATTCTTTGAGGCTTTAGCGGTTTCTCGACCTGTCAATATTATAAGTTACGTTCGGCTTAGACGGCATCGTAATTTGGGAACTACACCCAGTATTATCAGGTAAGGACCGACCTGTAGCTTGTCTGCCTTTACAAGCATTTGCTCTAAAAGTTTGAGCAATATTTGTGCGTAGACGCTGCCCGCCTAAACAGGGCCGTGTGCTTAGATTGTTCAAACCTTGGGAGGGCAAGAATGTTATCTTAATGTCTTAAGGAGATCGCAGGACTGTGGATCATTTCATAAATCTCTTACGCTGATTTCGTGCATGCTACATTGTACAGCTTCCGTAAAAGTTTATTTTAGTTAGTCAATTATTCCTTGTGTACTTTTTAAGATTTGTCTCTCCGGAACTGTGTATTTGGGAATATATGTTTATTAGGACGTTTCTGTTTGTTTTTGGCCCAAGAATAGCCTAGTTAATTTTAAGCAATCAATGTGGGGCACCCTGTATATGCAGTGGCAATTTGAAAATGTGTTGATGGTAACTACCAACAGCCATTTCATACTGATGAAGTACTAAGAAATAGACGTTTTTGGTATAACTTGCAGTGCATTTATTGACAAAATTCTACATATTTAACATACTCATGGTGCATAATATTCCCCTTAATAGCATCAGGATCTCTGGAAGCCCATTAAAATAATGCAAATTGCAGTACTATAATAACTGTTCCTCGTGGAAACATATGAAACATTTATTTCTCATACGTTTACATAAACACTATGTCAATTCTAACTTAAAATACTCCTCTGTTGAACTAATCTTAATGTGCTAGACACTGTATACAGAATTTATAATACTATGGTTTGTTGTATATGTGGAAAGTCGCCGTATTCACTCCTTCTTTATAACGGTATTTCAAGGGATAACATGTCTGTAAACTGATTGACCCCCATTTCCCAACTCGAATTTCCAGCATGGTACTCTGCATTGTGTGCGTTAATAATACGCAGATTGTATATGAATATTAATTTACGAAATTTTTCTTCTACTGGTTTGTAGTGCCTGTGGAAGTGTTCCTGTAAGGTAAAGGTAAGTTTAAGTGTTCCTTATTCATTTTTGAAATATTGCCTTTTTTAAGGATTGAGTGATGGAAATATCTAAGACTATCCAGACAGCAGAGTTACCGTTTCTTATACATTTGGGCGTGGTAAATTTTTAAGGAGTAAGCAGCTCTGTATTATTTATAATAGTTGTTATTGTTTTTCTTTAAACGCTTGTAAAAGAAGCAATCGAATATAGATTTCAATATTCTAGACCACAATACGGCAGCCTTCTTGAGGTTTCGGGCCACTTAAGTAACCCATAAGTAATGGGGGCAGGTAGAGGGAAGACGTCATGTGACACCTCTAAGAATAGGATTTTTCGTAAGCTTAGCTATGAAACCAACGACGGTGTCTTAACCCTTAGATCGGGTGGTAGTATATTTTTCTATACATTAAATTCGGAATCCGCTCCTGCGGGAAGAGCATTGAAGCCGTGATAACGAGGCAGGTATGTACTCTCGATTCAGTATGCCAGCTAGTGTGGTGTAATCATTACCCTTACGATGAGTACCTGCGAACTATTAGGGTTGTGGTAGGTTTTAGTATGTCACATCACAGATTCACTATGATACAATCAGTTTTGTGATGAGTAAAACCAATAGAAGGTACCAATAGAAATGTGTCTACTGGCAGTTAGCTCAAGGAAAAACAAAAATAAGTGCTGAAATCGGTCACCGCAACATGTCGATGAAATGTTTGTTTAAAGAATTTACACACTATACAGGTTGCGGGTTTAAGTCGATTTTGGGAGAAGAAGCGGGAATGTTTTTGATTAATTGCGTACCTGGACTGTTTTTAATTGGGGTTTTGTATAGGTAAGATTGGCCTTTCTATATTGTTCTTATTATCAATGAATATAGTTTTTAAACACTGTTGCATCATAATGCTGTTATTCATTTCCAAAAAGCACAAAAAGGCTGAATACATCCAGAAAATAAGAGGTTCCCTTTGTTTGTCGTACTTTAAAACGTCCAACATAGGCATAGGAGTGAAGATCGCAACGTATCTTAAGAGATAAAGCACTCCAAGAACAAAATATTAAGCTAGATTAACATGTGCGATGAGATATTTTTGAAATTTGGATACAACATCAGCATTTTAAATGTTTTCAAAATATCGTTTACTTGGAGAAAACCCATTTTTCTTGGCAGTTAAAGGATTCACTTAGTACTCGTGGAAAGTTTATGAATGATGAAAGATTTGTGTGGCGAAATTTTGTACCACTAAATATACTATAGTAGAAGTAGGACCGAATGCCCTCCGTAGTAACAAAAATCAAGTCCACTAGATTGGAGCCTTAGTGAAACGTAAAATGGATGGATGTCTTCTCAGACTGTTAATGAATACAGAGCTTACGTATTTTTAGTATTTATTAAAGATTCTAAAATATGTCTTTCAGTTATTGTTGGTATTGCTTGACGTAAATTACATTTAACCCTAGGCTTAGTCGATTTTGTGGAGAAATTGAACTTATATGCAGTAAAAGCGGACGTAATGTTATGGCATGAAATAAGTATTTAGAAACAACTTGTAAAATAAATTTTAAAAGTATGAAACCTATAACTTAATAACTACAATATATATCTAAGTTTAGTTCACAACAAACCTTGAAATGTTCAAATTCCTTTTCTTCTGTTTTGGTATAGTCTGGAGCGGCACTTACGGCTACAATAACTGCTAGAATTAGTACACACTTCATTGTCTCTTAGTACAGCTGCAAAAAACACAACACAATTCAAAATTAGTTTGAGTAAACATACCGAGTAATGGCAAAATAAAATTAAGCGGTGTGAAGTATGTCATGAATCTTAATATATCGTTGACTTATTTTTACAGTTTTTATTTCAGATGCAACAATTATAAACATACCCAAGTAGGTATATGGCAAATCTGTTATAAAGCAGTAGGATACGAGACTTGCCTTATAAAACATTAAATCATAACTGAGTACTACTGAGACAAAAGAGAAAAGAAAAATAAAATACTCTCTGTTATGTTCATTCCGCTGTTGACTAGCTGATTACCACTGTTAACTTCCATACAATAAATATAGACAACTTGGAAAGAGAGAACTCACATTTGAGAGAATTTGTGGTGTAAACTGTCGACGTTTTCCTATTATTCTTTGACTTTTTAGACTTTAGATTTCAAATACCTTCAGAAGAAATAATCCAACGGAGATAAGAAGTCTAATAATCTAGTTTGTCATTCGATGAGACCACTTCTTGCAATGGATAATATAGGAAACCGATTGTTTCAAAATTCTCGACCAACAACCATACAGTGGAGAAATAATCCAACGGCGATAAGAAGTCTAATAATCTAGTTTACCATTCGATGAGACCACTTCTTCCAATGGATAATACAGGAAGCCGATTGTTTCAAAATTCTCGACCAAGAACCTTATAGTGGGGAGGTCCACCATCTTGTTGGAAAACTCGTCTACATTCAAGCAAATTTTCGCAATTTTGCAGCACGCGGATCAAACGTTGTTTCATGTAGCTAGTTCAAGGTAAATATTCCCATTCAAATTAGGTTTAATAATGATGGTCTTTTAGAATACTTGCCCAAACGTTAAGTTTCTCTGGATATGGGTTTCTCTACACAAATGCGAAATCGTATCTCATAAATATCTGCAGCTATGCTTGTTTACTTGTCTATTCAGAAAAAAAAAACGTACACTTATCGTTCATCAATATGTTATTAAACAGAATATTGCAAAACAAGTTTTACCTTGTAATGGTAAACTGTATGCTTGTTTAAATTTTTTACACTGTTTAGGAAAACGATCAAGGCTTTCGAAAGTTGTTTTAAAGACTGATTGTTATCCATTGTAACATGTCCCAAAACAGCAATTCAACAAGTGCAATAATAATTGTTCTTATTGGTTAATGTTTGTTTCCCATTGAGCCAGTTGTCATGAATTTTTGCTAACAACTCTCCACCTTACTGATAGCGAATGAATTTATCGGAAAGAGTTTACGCCACATACATAGTCGTACATAGTCGCCAGTGGTGTAAACCACATGTTGACACTTTAAAATATTCAAAATGAACTGATGGTTGATGACAGATAAAAAAGAAAAGATGAAATTCGTCTAGATACTACTATTTTCAGCAGCAATTTTAGATCTAAGTATAAACAATTAAGCAGTAGAATTAATTTCGTATGAAATTACCTTTTTAATGAGCTGCCATGCATGGTATGGTGACATTTAAAATTTTAGGAGTGGCTGTGGTAATTAAAGGGTTGATAACACACACCCATATTTTACGTAAAAAAATGCCCCCTTGCTGGCTCCGTTAACATGTCTTTCCGCGATTTCCAAGGAAAAAATAGTTTGAAAAGATGCTGTGAGGCTACTTTTCGTTGAAAACCCATGTGTATCAGAGAGTACATAATGCTGAGAATTCTATGAAGAACAGGAAAGTTCAGAAGGCATTTCAAACGAATTAATATAATATAGGTCTTAATGAATCATCGGATCTAATTTAAATTGGAATCTCTATATCTTCGGTTTGTTCGTCTTCCAGTTTTATCCCCGTTTTTTTGTGTTTAGATATTTTAACTAACTTTAATAGATTTGACGGTAGTGGTTTATCATTAAGTATTTCTAACATGACTTGTAGTAACGATTTTTGTAGCTTGTTTAATAAGGAGATACCTTTATAGTTCTTTTGGGGTTTCCTTGTCACCTCTCTATCTCTATCTATGGTAAGATTTTATAATGCTATGTGGACGAACTCTATGATCCTATTGACATAGAACAACAAACTGGATTTCAAGCATCAGAATCTTCCAACAACAGTATCTTCTGTCTAACGGAAATAATTTAGATTATATTAGATAACTATACTAGAATTCCGCATGAAAGGTAAAGATCGAAAATAACTTCTATAAATTGACAAATGGTCTCCGACAAGGATGTTCTATTTTACCTATGCTATTTAGGAGTTACGTCAACCACGCTTTACAATAATGGTGCATCACATGTATTATGACAAGGAATAAATTGCAACCTTAGTAATGGATGAAACATTCGTATACACGTTCTGCTTTTTTGATGATCAACTTGTAACAGATATACGAACCCAGGCTCATAATAAGTAGTTCGGCCGGCACACATTTTTGAGTAGGTGGTTTAATATAATGCGAAATCTATACAAATGGTGAAACATTTCAACAAAACTATTACAACTACAATAAAATATAGACTTTTAACTTATACAATTTGAAAACTATATTTAATTTACGTAACGGATAATCTTTGTATAACAAGGAATGTGAATCTACTGATGGATCATAATAGTTCGGCCGCTTATCATAATTGCCATGAAATTGAGCCCATTAGTAAAAACAAAACACTCAACGAACAAATCAACATGACAGTTGTTAGTATTAGTTATTATTTATTTTTAAAGCATAATGCCTCGTGGTAAGCTTTTAAGTAACGATTTGCGCTTGTCAATCATTAATGCCTATAAAAACAGCATTTCTGCACGTCGCATTTCAGTTTCGCAGTCAGTGCTGCGTTCTACTGTTCAAGATATTATCAATTTGTATAAATTAACTGATGGAGTTGACCAAAAAACCAAAACCGGCCGACCATCCACAATTACGAAAGCAAATAGGAGAGCTTTACGTAGAATTGTAAAAACTAGTAGACTGTCCAATACCAAAGAAATAACTGTTTAGTGGAGGGAAAGTATAGGCAAGGACATTTCGTTGTCTACAACAAAGAGAGCTATCAGAAAAAGGGTACACATTCTATAAGGTAACAATTATCCTTTTTTTTATTTGGATACTATTTTTCTGACAGGGAAAAGAAACGCCATTATTGACGACATTACAAAAACGCAATAGACTGAAATGGGCTAAGGAACACCAAAATTGGACTCAAAGACAATGGGAAAGTATAATTTGGAGTGATGAGTCCAAATTTGATGTTTGCATAGGTGATTCTCGCAAAAGAGTGTTGCGGATATCCTCTGAGGCACATCATAATGATTGTCTAATAAGAAAAGGAAAGTTCCCAGCATCAGTCATGATATGGGGTTGTATGTCGGCAAAAGGTGTAGGTAAATTACATTTTATCGATGCAACAGTTAATGGGCAGAAGTACAAAGGGATTTTGGAAGAAAGCTACTTACTATCAATTGCACAATGTGCAACGAATGACGGTGACTAAATGTTCCAACAGGACGGTGCACCGTGCCATACGGCAAAAATTATTCGTACGTGGTTCCAGGACCATAACATTCCACTATTAAAATGGACGTCTTCTAGTCCAGACTTGTCTCCAATCGAGACACTTTGGCATAACATGAAGGAACAACTGCGGAAAAATCCAGCACGTACAGTACCTGAATTAAGAGCAGAATATATGGAATAATATGTCACCAGAAGAGTGTGCAAGACTTGTAAACACAATGCTTAGCAGAATTAAGGCGGTGTTTGCTAATAAAGGCGATGTAACCCAATATTAAAATCTGGCCGAACTATTATGACCCATCAGTTGAGCCACATTCCTTGTTATACAAAGATTATCCATTATGTAAATTAAATATAGTTTTCAAATTTTATAAGTTAAAAGTCTATATTTTACTGTAGTTGTAATAGTTTTGTTGAAATGTTTCACCATTTGTATAGATTTCGCATTATATTAAACCACCTATCCAAAAATGTGTGCCGGCCGAACTGTTATGAGCCTGGACTCGTACATGTTAAGATATGGAAATTCTAATAATCGACCTAATATTCCTAAATACTTTCCACTTTGCTGATGATAAAGTTGTATTAGCAGTGCATATTAAGGTATGGGAATTCAAATAATTGAAGGAACATTTCTACACACTTTTCACTTTGCTGATAATGAAGTTATACAGCAATATATGTAAAGGTATCCCAATTATGGATTTAACATTCCTACACGCATTCAACTTTGCTGATGATTAAGTTGCAATAGAAATACAGGTTAAGGTTTGGAAATCCCAATAATTGAGTATACACAGCACTACATATTAAGATATTCCAACGATGGACTTAACATTCTTATACGCATTCAACTTTGCTAATGATCACGTTGTGATAACAATACATGGTAAAGTATGGGAATTCCAATAATCAACGGGACATTCCTACACACTTTTCATTTTGGTGACGATCACGTAACATAGCAATACATGTTAAGGTATCCCAACTATGAACTTAACATTCCTATACGAATTCAGCTTTGCTAATGATCAAGTTGCAGTAGAAATACAGCTTAACGTTTGGCAATTCCAGCAGTCGATTAAACATTTCTGTACATTTTGCACTTTGCTGACGATTACGTAATATAGCAATACATGTTAACCTATCCCAACTATCGACTTAACATTCGTATACGCATTCAACTTTGCTGATGATCAAGTTGGAATAGAAATACAGGTTAAGGTATGGCTATCCCAGTCATCGATTGAACATGTCTACACACTTACCACTTTGCTGACGATCACGTAACATAGCAATACATGCTAATGTATCCCAACTATGGACTTAACATTCCTATACGCATTCAACTTTGCTAATGATCAAGTTGCAGTAGAGATACAGCTTAACGTTTGGCAATCCCAGTAGTCGATTAAACATTTCTGTAGATTTTCCACTTTGCTGACAATTACGTACTATAGCCATACATGTTAAGGTATCCCAACTATCGACTTAACATTCGTATACGCATTCAACTTTGCTGATGATCAAGTTGCAAAAGAAATACAGGTTAAGGTATGGAAATCCCAATAATCGATTAAAAATTTCTACACACCTTCTATTTTGCTGACGATCACGTAACATAGCAATATATGTTGAGGTATTCCAACTATGAACTTAACATTCCTATACGCATTGAACTTTACTGATGATCATGTTGATATAGAAATGCATGTTAAATTAGGGAAATCCCAATAATCGATTAAACATTTCTACACACTTTCCACTTTGCTGACGATCGCGTAACAGTAATACATGTTAAGGTATTTGAAGTATGGATTTAACATATTTATACGCATTTAACTTTGCTGATGATCAGATTGTAATACAAATGCATGTTACAGTATGGAAATCCCAATAATCGATTGAACATTCCTATACGCTCTACACTTTGCTGACGATCAAGTAACACAGCAGTACATGTTAAGGTGTTCTAACGATGGACTTAACATTCTTATACAC
>JABXWE010074654.1:0-17246 GCA_014611495.1 Limonius californicus
CTATTGCAAATTGTCCAAGGACCTCAATTTGGCTTGCTTCATTCAGTAATCTTGGGGCATCCCTTTTTTTATTTTGCACTGATCCCGTTTCTCTAAACTTTTCAACTAAATCGCGGATGTACACGTGACTTACATTTTTGCCCGGATGCCTCTCATTAAATATTTGAGCTGTTCGTAAATAACACTGGTTCTGGGAGCCAAATATGAAAATTATCTCCACACGTTCAGGTGGTATACCGTAAACCATCGTGACAACTACAGCTGAATGACAGTACCGATCGTAAACACTAATGACATTTAAATGTCTCAAATAAACAAACAAACTATGGACTGCAATAGAACCCAAAAAACAGATGTTTGCGGTTTACAACTGGTTTGGCAAAAACGGTAAATTAAAGTTTTTATTTAACAACAAAAAGTACCTACGGACACTTATCATTGAAAATAAAGTTTTATTGGCCTTTAGAGCTTTTTAACATTGTATCACAAGTAGGGTATGTTTGTTTTTAAAATTGTTAAATATTAATTTGGTAATTATTGATACACCCTGTACAATTATTATTTATACCATTGGACAGCATTTTTTATCGGCTTTTCAATGATGTATCACAAGCAGGGGTTTGCTATTTAAACTTTTTTAGTTGGGGTAGGTGGGGCCTAGGGGGTTGATGGGGCTGAGTTCTCTTTTATGTCATTTTAGTTCCCCCTTCCTATCCTACAAACGGTTTTGAGTATTTTTTGATATCATCTTTCGTTTGTGATATATAGCCCATTGTAAGTTTTTAAATTGTTACACTGTATAATGCTGATATGTTTTAAAGATGGTCTTTGAAAGATAGTTTTACTTTAATTGAGATTGTTATGTTGTCATTTGTGGACCTGTACTTTAACAAGTATTGATGGGAGCATGTAATATATGAAATAGTACTGGTTATTTTTTTACATATTTTGCATTAGATAGCTTTTATGCATAAGAGAAAAAATGTCAATTGTCAAAGGACTATGAGATCGCAAGTTGGCCCCTTAAAACAGTTTAAAATTAAAGTATAAATTAATTATTACTTTCCAGCGACCAACAACTATATTAATTTTATTGAGGTAATATTTACAATGCACTGTTAGATGTGATAAAAATTTCCAGTATCAGCACTAATAATATTACAATATTTAATACATTGAATAGTACTTACTTGAATCTGGATCATTTTCAGTTTCAGGTTTTTGAAATTCGGCAATTAAAGAATCAAAAAACTTTTGAGTACTTTCTTGTGCTTTACTAGAAATGTTGGGCACTACTTGTAAATCTGAATAATCAATACGAAATTTAGCCAACATGCTGGCCATGTTGCGGTGTTCAAATTCCAGTTCGTCCCGTTTATTGGCTAGTGCAAAAACTCTCAGTCTGCAAGTACTCCAATTGCGTCGGGTACTTATTATATAAGGAAGAAGTAAAGTTAGGCCTAAAGCAAAAGTTGTTATGATAACATTTACACGAAATTTCATTTTAAGGTAGTTATTTACCGCCATCATCATAAAGCCACCACACATCTATAGTCCCTCCTCTTTTTTGCCTCTTCTGGAACTGAAACATTTGACTGATATGTTCTTTTGGAGCATCTGTATCCTCTCCCGACTGATTTTCAACCATTGAACCAAAGCCGGAGTTGTTCTTATTCTTTTTGCTTGTTTCATCATCTGCATTAGGTGTATTGCTAATAAACTCCTTCTTCCTTAGTACTGGTGTTTGCATTATGGATGTGTTACTAGAGCTGCTAGCTGAAATTACAAGAATCAAAAAATTCCTTCAATACATTAAAGACCTGTACCTTGAGACATCTGACTGTAGGATTGATTTCGGGGAAGTGATTCACTGCTATTGTATTTTATCTGTGTAGTTTGAAATTCATCTTCTATTTTCATATTTTTACTGCAATCTAAACCTTGTTGTAGTCGCAGAATTCCTACTCCCATATGCAGATCCAAAGCAATACTAATGAAGACATTTTGTTACATACTATTAATTATGAGATCTGTAAATTACAGACTTACTGTAATACTTCAAAGTAGGCATTCAGCTCTTCTTTTGAACACGTCTGCCAGTCAGATTTATGACCCATTAGTAATATATTGGGTTTCAATTTACCAATTCCGCATGCCTTCAATAAAGCCTTACAACCTTCCTCAAAACTAACGCCATCTACTTGCATATAAAAAGCTTTCATTTTATAAGCTTTTAACCAGCTACTTGCCTTGTAGTTAAGAATATTTCGTACCCGTTGATGTAATGGATTCTGCAAATTAGGTATGTGTATAATATTATATCAAATAATATTTATCATAACTTACTGTGTTTATGTGACCACACACCAACATTGAAAGATTTTTCGTAAGCAAATTAGCAAAATCAACCAGAGATGGTCGTGCACTGGGCATTCCAGAAAGAACTAAAATTTGTGGCCTATAATTTTTCACGTGTTCTTCAACCGAGTTTAATTGATGCACTGCTTGTAATGCACTTTTATATGTTTGAGCCTGTGTGGTTGATCCCCAGTTCACCTCTACAAGTATTAGTTTTGTTTATATTCACATGGATAAAATTGAAAGAAAAGATTAATGCAGTAAAAAAGTATAAGAGTCAAAAGAAAAGAACATCATCTTACCTGGTTTCCTGTAGGAAACTATAAGATACAAAGCCAATACAGCAGAAAATGTTATTAGGGCAGTCCACCAAGAAATCAGGAACATTACAACAACACATAGAATTGCTCCAATAAGACTCAGCCACATGTTGTAATACTGAAAATAAATAGATGATTTTTTAAGTCTTTTTATTAATTTATATAAGGTGTGGTTCGGAAAAAAAGTAACAAGCGTCGAATTTCAATTACTTAAATCTTAGAACCAATAGACTGTCAATTGTTTCATACATGACAAAATACAGGGTGTCCTTTAAATTACCTTAAAAGCTTGCAGGTAGCACGCTTCTGTTAAGAAATACAGTCCTCAAAACACTAACACGAACTTCCTATAGTGCTTAGTTTCCTCACACGAGACACTTAATGAATATTATACTTGGCAACGTTGACGATGTCTTTGCATTTATGGAGAATTTAATTAGTAGGCCGACATTACATGAAGCATTTTGACAAATGTCGAAAAACAAATTTTCTACTTTTCATCACAATACCATGGCCTTGCACTGTTGTCAAATGTAGTATTTACGAAATTTATCATTTTTAACAGTACTTTCAGAAGAGCAACTAGAGCGTCAACTCAATATTAATCTTTACATAATCAAGTGGCAGTCAGTCACTTATCAGCAGATACGTGCAACATTAAAGTTCTCGTTATTGTTTCCATGAAATTCTGTTTTAAAGATATGAACTTTAACACTCTCGTACAAGAAAACTAAGCTCCAAATACCTACTTTTTTTGAAGATTTGTATTAAGCATTCATAAAGGAAAAATTCTACCTGAAGCTTTTAAGGCATTTAAAGGACACCCTGTATAAATGTCCTATTAAGTTTGTCTTTACTTTTTTGAAATAAGTTCTTAAATAATGGCAAAGTTAGCGGAACAAGTAGAAAAGCATCAAGAAATTGTGAACAAGTACTTGGAAAATTCAGAGTCGAGTCAGATTCAGATTGCAAAACTGTTAAAGCTTCCGCGTTCTGCTGTTGAAAAAGTTATTAGAACTTATAAAGACTGTCTACAGAAAAAAAAGCTGGTTCTGGTCTAAAAGTTAGATTTCCGGACAAAAATTTAGCTGTATGCTTAAGATAGTCCTACAGAAGAAATCCCAATTTGTCTGCAAGAAGGGTAACAAATAAATTTAGAACATCAAAAACCACCGTACATCAAGTGAAAGTGAAAGTAAAAGCTGGCTTAAAGACGTACAACGTCCAAAAAGAAACTAAATGGGACTGGAAAATATGTTCTCGTATTCTGGTTTCTCATCTTGCAGGTACATTAAAAGTTCCGGTTTTTAACTGGAAAACTCTTGTTGTGTTGTGTGAAAAAGAAACTTTGAGTATAAAGAACCCATGTCGTCACACAGTTTTCAAAAAATACGGGTCTGCAATGCTTTTCCCTTGATGGAATTTACCACTTTAATGGCGTTTTTCAAAACACAATCCATTTCAAATGGTAAAAGGATTTTGATGCCAGAACTTCTCTAATAAAAAAGTGTAACCATGTAGCATTCAGCATAATCTCTTTCAATCTAACAACAACACCAGACCGATATCCTGTCATAGCCTTGGCGCCATCAATGCATACAGCAATGCATTTTGCCCAGTCAATCTCGTATTTATCAGTATTTTGCATGAAAGTGTCAAATAAACATTTTCTGGTGGTACTGACCCATAATGGAGTACAAAGTAAAATATATTCTATAAAACCATGCCCAGTATTGTATCTTACAAATGGTATAAATTGGACACAATTAGAAATATCCGTGGATTCGTCCATCTGTAATGAGAAGTACGTGTATTTCTTAGTATTTTCAACAATTTGTGTTCGAATATCTTCTGCCATGTCACTTATTCTTCTTTAGATAGTATTGTTAGAGGGGGAGTATTGCTTTCAGCTTGCGAGCCTCTTTTCCACCAACCATTATTTACACCATTTCAACAGCTGCTGGGAAAATCAGATCTTCAGCAAATTTTATGTGGCTTCCTGGTTTTTGCAATCCGAAATGCAACTCGATAACTTGATAGTAGTGCTTTTTCATTAGTAGTCGTTGTTAATTTAAAGATAGCTTGGAGAGAGTTTAGCTTTCTTTCAAAGAATTCCATAGCCTTTTCCTTTTCGTCTGGATGTTTAGTATTTAAATGGTGAAATAGCTGTGATGGCATCATACTTTGATTCTCGACAAAGTTCGTACTGGGGTTTCAGGGAAACAATGGTGAAACCATATTTAAGATATTCATTGCTGTACAATCTATTTTTCTTCGTATTCTTGTCACTACCAGACGTCGAAGGTTCGAATGCCCGTTTTACAAATTTATCCATCTTTAACAAATCGAGTATAGCTCGTAATTAATGTTAGACATTTGTTACCGATTGATTGCACTTAACACACAGTCAGCAGAACAGCACACAATTTGGAAATCATGACTAATCTCGTGGCGGTCCGCTGCTATATAAAGCAAAAGTGATTTTCCAGATTATTCCAGTGACATATAGCACCCTCATGAATATGGTAGAAATATCGTGAAACACAAACAACAAATAAATATATTGCACTACTTGGTAATAAATGGCGCCTGTTGGCCGTTTAGCCGCTGATTCTGAAAGAAGTTAGTTACTCCAATAGGGGGATCACGAGCAAAATTATGACCAAAAGGGGTTGCGCCTTAAATAAGTACGAAAACCACTCCTTTAAAATGTAGCATATTAAAACAAACAATCATTAAATATTAAACAATGATCATTTGCAAGCGTTTGATATTGATAAAAAAAATCAACAAGCATTTTGCTATTACCTCAAAAAATTAATCATCTTAAATTATAGTTATATTGCAATCTGTATTTAGCATTAAGGCATTCAGAAAGTAAGCACTTCTAGAGGTAGGTACTTTTTTATCAGGGATCGCGGTGGTCTAGTGCGAGAACGCATTGGCCACTCGAGGTCACAGTAAATGCAGTCGCTTCGTTGGGGCGATCGAATCCCGACTGGGGCGACCGCATTTGCTTAGTTAAGTTTAGGGTGCATGTTGCATGAATGTTTAGTATGTAAGGGACGCCCGCACCCCCCTGAAGTAATGCGAAAGCGGTTCCGGGGGGGGGGACGGTAGTATGAATGAGTGAGAAAAAAAAGGTACTTTTTTATCAGTTTAAAAAATTCTTACTTCAATTTGTCGAATTATTGTTATCTATGTTTAGCTGACAGGTAATATTCCTTCATTTCTTTGGGAAAATAAACTTAAATTTAAATTGTCAAACGTATTCGTGTTAAATTATTTGTATCTGTATTTAGCTGAATTGCTTATTATCTGTCATTTCTTAAAGAAAAATATACTTATTCAGAAATTAAGAAAGAAAGCATCCCTTGATTTATTAATTTAAAGATCTCTCAAATGTATTCAAGTTAAATTATTGTTATCTATGTTTAAGTGAGTTGTTTGTTTTCCACCATTTTCTTGGGAAAACTATTATAAATTTAATGCAGGCATCAAGAAAGCAAGTGAACCTTAATGTACATTTAATTATTTTTAAAAAATGCTTACATTTATATATACCTGACTTATTTTTGTTTCCTTTATTTCCGAACAATCTTACATTTATTCATAATCAAAACATTTGTAATTTTTTGACCCAGCCCTTCAAACATTTTCATCTGTATACATCTGTGCCATGTGGCCCTGCTTTTAAAAAGTTTGGGGACCCCTGTTCTACAGGACAAGAAGTATGAAACTAGGACCACCGTTGGCTTGTTAACTTCAATGATTTAAATAAACATATAATTTCACATTCGGCCTACTCCTAGTTACATGCTTTACAAATTTGCAGTGTCAACAAACTTTTATAAAAATCTGAATATGTTTAAACATCTAAAATAAACTAAATGCAATAGTAAAGTGTTATGGATAAAACATAGCTGTATAATAATAACAAAAGAATGTAAAATGCAAAGAGCTAGGTGATTTATATTTTATAAATATGGTAGGCATTATGGTTATTTAAGGGTCAGTATTGTCAAGCTATGCGTTGTTCCGTCCATTATGACGGCATTAGACATTTTAAATATCACACCAATATTCAATAACCTTTAATTTTTTATCATATCACCAAAAATAAATTATATTTTGGCAAACAATTGGATCTCCTCCATACTGATAAAAACATACAAAGTCTAAGCTAGTAAAATCTTCAATAGTTGCTCATTGAATCAAGAATATACACCTACCTTAAACGTAGGTCTCCACCCTACAGGTTTTGCTAGTGAGGCATGGAATGTAGAAAAATTAATCAAAGTATATGCAGCCAAAAAGAAATTCGATATTAGAGGAGCAATGGTATTCAGTTCACCTGGAAAAGAGCACATATATAATCTTTACGAGTTATTTTAAATATGTTCAGTAATGTAACAACAGAATTACAGAATTTTCAAAATTGGATTCCTATTTAACATATCCAGTCAGTAGGTACTTATTACAGAACATATTTAAGAGAACAAATAGCTTCGTAATGAAATCTAGTAGGTACTTGCAGATGTACTTTTTTAAATATCATAAATGTTGTCATTATTTTTAATTTATAGACATGCCCCAACAGTGGTCAATTTTCAGTTCTACGTTTATATATATTACGTACTCTGTGCCTGTATATAATCTGCCATAAAAACAAGTTATAGTGTAACGTTAGTTGTATATGTTAAAATTGTAATCCATTGCAAAATATGCTTTAGGTAACTATATAAACGTTACTTTTCTGTAAAATACGCAGAACCGACACACTTAGAATCACAAAACCCTGAATTGAAATAGAAAATGGTATAACTGTAAGTTAACTTTATTCAATTTCTTATTACTTAAGCTGATTATTTAGAATAAAGATTAATAGCAGCTTGTTATGAAGTAGTTTAATTATTATATATTCTACTTACCAATTAAAATAAATGCAATAGCAATAAAGAATGTAAGGATGTATCCTCTGACAGGTTCATTATTCTGTCCATAACCCTTTCCAAACCACTCAATAAATGGATATAATTTATCTTTACAAAGTGCTTGAAACACTTTGGGTGCAGATACAAGAGAAGCTAAAGCTGATGACAATGTTGCTGCGAAACATCCTGCATAAATTATAGGACCTACCCAAGAAACGAGTTCTATTACCTAAAATAATTATCAGTAAATATAATGCCTATAAAATTGTATATGAGAACTGGAGTATTCTGCTTTCCAAAATGAATATGTTACGGACCTGAAAACTGTTATGTAATCCGTATTTGCATGCAGCTACAGAACAATTTAAAAACGTTTCATTTGCTAGAAGTTCCACATTGCCTGTGGCATCTCGTGCAACTGTAAACCCGGTAATAAATGCCATCAGAATGTATGAAGCAGTTGTTATCACAATGGCTAACAGAGTTCCTTTTGGAATGGAACTTTGAGGATCCTACAGCATGACAACTGTTTAATCAGATTATTAAGTGTACAAACTGTAGAACTTACCTTAAGATCACCAGAAATGTTAGCTCCTGCCAGAATTCCAGTTGCAGCCGGGAAAAATATGGAAAACACCGAAAAAAAATTATGTTGAAGTCCATCGGGTTCCATTCGAAAATTTGGATAAAAATTTTCTTTCAATAAGGTAACTGAAAAGCAATTATTAATTATTTTGATATTCAACTTATTTATATATCACATACAATTGTAACCCAGAAAACCACGAGCTTTTTCAACATCATCAGCTGGTCCAATTATACTTCCAATAATAAAATCCAATATAGCAAGTAATAAAATTGCCAAAAGAGCCAGTTGTGCCTAAAATATTTTCTGTACATAAGTATCTACTACATTCACTAGAAAACACAAAATTTAATCTATACGTAAGTAGTACATTAGGTCTACATTAGTTAGTACTTTTGAATATTTTTTAAATAGAGTTTGATTTATATTAACAATTAGTAACATTAAAGCTTTGTAAAAATGATAATTTGGGAGCATCATTGAAAAGTATATGCAACATTTGATTTAACCATTATATTGTAAATTCACTTTCATATTGAAATACTGTCTGTACTATAATACAACCCAGCAGCCAATCAACCTGAATTTATGAGCAAACAACCACGGTAGAAGAGATGTGCATTTATTTTCAATGCCTACTGTGTTTGAAAATTTACATATTACTTTGTTTTTTCAATGGACCACCCTGTATATTTTTTATTTTTTGTATTCTGTATGAAATCTGCGTCCACTAGCGTACTTCATTTGTCAGAACCGGTAACTTTTTTGAATAGCTTTCGAATTGGATTGAAATTCCTACTTCTATGCATAGGGAGCTATGAAAAATTAAACATCACTCCTCCCCTAAGTTGCTTCTTTCTTGCTAATTGTTGTAGTTCTAGTGTTGTTCAAACAATCACATAAAGAATTTAATTTAAACGCATTTATAAGAGAATAATCAAATACTTTAGAGTAACAGCTGCAACAGAATTGATATTAATTGTAAATAATATTTTGCTTGTTTTTAAATCGCAGAAAAAGTTGTTTTGCACAATAAGGAAATGCAATATCGTGACAAATGGTAAGATATTTGAAAACTAGGTATAGAAAAGGTCAAAAAATTTATAGAAAATAAACTACTAGATGAGACTGTAGTGAAAACGGCAAATAAAATTAACAAAAAACTTCAATTAAAAACTCCCATTAAGAAAATGACCTCTTACGATAAGAAAATTGAAATCTTGAAGAATAAGGGCTAATTAAAATCTGAAGACAAAATCTGGGGAATTTGAACTGGCAAATAAAACGACTAAGTCAAATCTAGAGTTAATTACATTAACTAAAACTTAATAGAAAAAGATGGGAAGTATGTTAAGTGAATACAGCAATCAATTGATTTATGCAAGAATTGAAGAACATGAAACGGCGAAAACACTTATAGGCTATATTATAAGAAAGAAGCATATCTTTTTGGAAAAAATTTGGATCTCGTTTCGCATAGGATAATGAAAGCAACTGGGGAATTGGCGAAGGGCGAGTTTTTAACTTTGGTATTTAGTCATGGTCTTAATGAGGTTGCCGGGATATCGGAAAAGAACAATTTCTGATATGGTGGAGGAACATAGAGGGATTTTATTTGTAATGGACGATCTAAATGGCAGAGCAGAGAAAGCTAGATCATGGAACAGAGTAATTGGATAGTTCGGCGAAGAAGTATGTAACAATGGTGTTATAGTATTAGAATTCTTAACACTTAACAGGGTCCAATACTTTCTATGAATATAAAATGATCTAGAAAAGCACAATAAGAAAGCAATAAATCCTTCACTCATGTATTACATAGTTGAAAAGTCAATTAGGAATGAAATCAAAGATTTAAAGCAAAATATGGAGCTTTGCCATAGGAACTGACTACTGGCTGTTAGAAATCACTGTAATAAGGAGACAAAATGGAGCAAGAAGGAAGGTGGGGTGAAGAAGAAATACTAAATAAAGAAAGAATTACAGGATAAATATAACTAAGTGATCACTCGGCAAGGAAAAAGTACAGGGCATTGGCCGAGGAAGCTGCCAACCAAGAGACGAGTAGGGATGATGATAAAATAGAAAATGAGTGGAATAATTTTAAAACTATATTAAAGTAAGTTGCATTAAAAGCGTATGGCAGCAGTAAAGTTGGAAGTAGCAAAAAACGTCAGTAGAACGTTAAAAAAGTTAAAAAAAAAGTAAAAGAATAGAATAGGTAGTGGGACTAACATCTACAAGAAAACAAGAGTGGTACATATCGATATCGTCTACAAAGAAAAACAGTAAACGAAACAATTATTTTAATTGCGAACATACGCGTACGTTTACGTACATAAGCGTACGGTTACCTACATCCGGGAACGTTTACGTACGTCCGGGAACGTTTACGTACATACGTGTACGTTTACGTCCGTAAATGTATGTGTCCTTACGTTTGCGAGCATAAGCATACGTTTACGTATATAAGCGTACATGCACGTACATATGAGTATGTTTATGTACATATGCGAACGTTTACGTACATACGGGAACGTTGACGTACATACGGGAACGTTGACGTACATACGGGAACGTTTATGTACCTACATACGCGTACGTTGACTTCCGTAAATGTATGTGTTCGTACGTTTGCGTGCATAAGTGTACGTTTACATACCTAACCGTACATGTACCTACATATGCGTACGTTTGGATACATAACCATACATGTACCTACATGTGCGTACGTTTACGTATCTACGCATACGATTACGTACATACGAGAACGTTTACGTTTATACGAGAACGTTTACGATCGTAAATGTAGGTGTTTGTACGTTTGCGTACATATGTAGGTATGCGTGTCTCCGTATGCATGGTTATACATGTATGATATACATTTTTAAATTATTTTTTATAAACGTTTAAAAAAGACCAGTCTACCAAAACAGAAAGGTTTAAAGCTTAATTTTTTTCTGTTAGATAATGAAAAATTCAATTATCCATAACCAGTAACTTTGACAAATGATAAACAAAAATGGTATCAAAATATTCAAAACCATACAAAGCTTTCAAATAATGAATCACAGGTTAAATTTAAAACATATAAATTTAAACAGTATTTGGAACAGTATTTTAAAACAATTGAGAATGTGTTTAAATTATCCACAACTCCGTAGCTATACAGAGAAAATGATTTTTACATTCCAGTGCGCCACCGATGAACTTAGAATTTTATGTACGATTCAAAATAAATAAATATACAGGGTTTTATTTGACATAAAAAAGTAGCAAGCAACTGTTAAAAAAAAGAATAATTACATAGCATTTGCCACGATTTTTTGTCTACACGGTACAATTTTCATAAAACTATGGCTGCGTTTTAGGGTAATTAGCTGGCTAGGATTAGCAGTAACACCTTGTACTTGCAGTATTTTACCTGATATCTAGTATAGAAAACCAAATGGTTATAACAAAATATTGTGTTATACACCTTCCAATTAATGAACTTTACGATACTACAATAAAAATTAATATTATTTGCCATACCTTGGCCTCCCACTCCATACCCACTATTACAATAACCGTCAGCAGTAATATTGTAATAGAGCCAATAATCCGTACATCATTAACTTCTCCATCAACAATTGCAAGTCCAAATGAATGTAATAAATCCTGCATCGATTCACAGAATCCCACCACGTACATGGCACATGCTACTGCGTTAGCCAGTGAAAATATTAGTCCTATAGAACCACCAAATTCGGGTCCTAAACTTCGCGATATCATGTAATATGTTCCACCTGTTTAAAATGGATTTATTGTAAAAAATTTATTAGGATACTGCTGTATTTAGATGTAAATGTAAATTTTGCTAGAAGTAGAGTCTTCCTGGGTCATAAACCCAGAATACAGACGTGACAAACTTATACATAAATGTACGTAGAATATGTTAAAACAAACTTGATATATCTGAATAAAACAGTTACAAATAATTCAGTGATATCAAAAAAAAGGAGAGCATTCGAAAACGATAGAAACTGTCTATAATCTATTTAAAAATGGTTGCTGGAGGACAAACGTAATTAAGTTATATGCTCTTTCCAACAGAATCGGTTTCTCAATTTTTAGAGCTTTTTGAAGAATTCACTTTAATTTGTTCTTTTAGTAAAATTTTTACATTATTGGTGAGCATTGAAATCATAAGAAAAGATAAAATTTGGAAAAACCCCTTACCATCACGATATTTAGAGCACCTAAATACGTATTTCGGCAACTAAGCAGCCATCTTCAGTAGGAACTTGAACTAACTAAAGAAACTTCGCTGGGGGATACCTCTGGAGATAAGTCCATCACCAAGTCAACAATTGAAATTCAATGCTAATAATCTAACAAACAAAGGCTCAAATACTAAATCCCCGTTAGAGTTCGTTACGCTTAACCGATTAAGGAATTATTTTCAACAAATGAATTAAATCTGAGTTAGGAATTGGTAAATTATAACTACCTACATGTTCTTTAAATCTAATCTCAATATTAGGTTTAGTTTGCCCAAACTATCACGGTGAGAACATTCAATTACGTAAATCCCCGACTTTTCCAAAGTTTTCACTTTATCTTTAGGGTTTCCTAACAAGTTTCATAGCTTGTTATTTGAACAAACTACAATTTTGAAATGGACTTGTTTGCATATTTTACCAAGGCCTTTGGTTAAGGGATGGAACAGCATTTTGATGAAATTTCTGGGGTTTTCTTCAAAGTGGGAGCTTTGTAAAGTCGTGGAAATACGAACATTTAATCTCAGCTTACGATTTCTAATAATTATCAAAAACGTCTGGAGAGAAACCATTGTAGAAAGCAATACTTTTGATGTACCGATATTCAATCCGGTATCTATTTAATGGAAAGGTAAGTAGTCTATGAACCAAACAATTAAAAGTCGGCATTTTACGTCGAAAACAACGATTTGAGTCATTGGACTTCAATTGTTGGCTTGATAAAGAACTTATCTCCAGAAGTATTCCTCAGCCAAGTTACTTTAGTTAGTTCAAGTTTCTACTGAAGATGGAAGCTTAGTTGCCGAAATACGTATTTAGGAGTTCCAAATATCGTGGTGGTAAGGGGCTTTTCCAAAGTTTATTTACTTAAGCCATGATCTCCACTTAATGGTACAATCAAACAGAGCTACAACTGCAATATATTAATTAAAATACACAATAAATTATTTATTATTGTTCATTTAAAAGGTATCCCAGGAAAATAACAAATTGAGTTAGCTGATCAGCTGAAGTAAAATCAAAATAAAATGATAAATTTCCAATTCTATATCAATCTTGATTAAGCTAAAATTTAAAAAAAAAAGTGTTTCTTGCTGCTAGTTTTATGTTGTAACATATTATAACAAAAGGTTTCAAATCAAAATAAAATAATTACAATTATAATTTGTGCACTGTTTTGTTTTATTCTTATGACGAAAGCTTCCATTTTTTTATGAGAATTTTAAATCTAATAATAATGACATTATTCGGACCCATTGTTAGGCTGCTCTAAACAAGCTATCAAACATCTTATTGAAAATGAACGCAGTAATTTAAATATTAATGAGTGTTCGAAAAAATATGTTTATTTTCTTTTGCATCACCTGCAATTAATCTGTCTAATATACATTTGCTTTTCTTTTTTAATGAGATGAATTAATGTTCTTTTGCTAACACCATCTTCCTGAGCTGTAGAAGCTTAACCTCAGATGACAGAGACATTTAAGAATACATGAAGCATACAGGCAGTAGACTCACGTTTTGTTTTTCAAAGGTTACTGCCATAACTTTTTTTTGATAGCACTGTATGACTGTTAAAGGATTTATCAATATTTTGTAATAAATCTCAATTCATGAATAATAAATCAATTGTGGAATAAAAAATAAACTTAACGATTTAACGCAACTATGTAACCTCTTAATGAAAAAATATGAGGGCAGAACATGTGTAACCACAGTCAAGTACTCTTAAAGATAAACGTAAATTTATTTAATTGGTTTGTTTATACCGCACATATTCTACCATGAAAATTTCTGTTTGACTATTAAGTACCACTTAATGTCCAACAAAACTATTTAAAGTTGTGGTTATTTCATTATTCATCCCACCTCCTTTGATAATTCCGTTTGTACTGATGGCAGACATTGAGAGGGCAGTTATTGTTGTCACGGCAGTCGTCGTTAAGATCAGTAGAATAGCTTCCCCTGGAAATAAATGCAAAATTACATTCAAGAATAAATTACTTATAATCACAGATTTATATATTACAGTCAACCAATTATATTTTTACTTTGCATTTTTAGCCTACCAAATGTTTAAATAAAATATATGGTTTCATTAATCTGCCACAGTATGAGGTTTTCCAATTATAAAAACAAATAGTGATACAGGATTGGCAAGCTTCAAATACTTACCTTTCCCTGATAATTACAACTAAAACTAACCTACACCTGCCTGAGCAACGACCCATGATAGACGAAGGAATAACATAACACCCCAAATGTTGAGAAGACATCTTACTAGAACTCCTTGAATCCATCCGAATTTTACTTGTCCTTCAGCCACGCTGAGTTTTCCATTCGCTCCTGATGTTCCTGGAGGAAGCTGCAATAAATTAATAAAATATTGTATTAGTGTGTTTATCATTAACATATTTAGATATAATTTATGTTGCAAATCTCACTTTATATAACACATACATAGCTGCATATTTAAATTTATCCTTAGTAGTAAAATCTTGAAAATATTTTTATTAAATAATTAAAAATGTTGGATAAATATTTAAAAATATATATACAAGTTCGATGGAAGCACATTGAACTTATTCAAATAAAACTAAACGTAAACATTCAACTATATCGGTAGGTGGTATCTATGATAATATTTCAGGTTTTAGTACCACTATTTCTTAAAATTTTAACAAAAAAAAAAACGATTAATGAATTCTTGCTTCATAACGAAACTATACTATACTCTATGGGACTATATATCTTAAAACCTGGAGCTTATACTCGTTTGAGTTATTAATTTATTCGAAAGAAAGAATATTCGTAAGTACATAGGTACCTAAAATACAAACAAACAAAACGTTTTGTATACCAGAGGTTTACGATCGTCATTAAATTTTTAGGCTTCTGCTTTTAATTAAAAAAGTACTGTCATAGCATAAACACAGATTGTCTATTTATATTTTCCAATGGAATATATAACAAATGTTTCCAAAATAGTTTCACTAAAAATGTAAACTCTATCAATGCTAATAGCTATTATTAAAGTCATGTTTGTGTATAAGAAAATAATTGTTCTCTTTAAAATTCAGCAAATATCTAGAAAAATATTCATAGACTCATAACGTATTATTCTAATATATGAAACACAATAAAAATTTGTTTTTTTTTGTGCACACTAAATAAGATGATTATGTTAACTTGTAGACACAAGTCATACGTTAATATCCTTGTTAACGTTTTGACTAAAGACAAGTATATTTATATTAACAAAAAACAATCATCATCATTAATCATTAACAGCCTTTTTATCCCACTGTTGGGCATGGGCCTTTTCTCTGCCACATGTTTCTCCTCAGCGCTAAGGTAGAAACACGGAGGACCTACAGTTTAACGTCGAATACGAACGACAGAAATTCCAAAGAAGGTTTTTAGCATTAAGATCCCACGATTGGTTTGGGAAATTGTATGTGGTGGGTTGCAGACAATTTTTTTATAAATCCTCTAAGTAATGCTTAGATTTCGAAACCAAGCCAGAATCGACGCTATGATCTACAAACTGAGCTACCGCCACACTTCCAAAAACAATAATACAGTGGAATTTTCAGTCAAAATATATTCCTAATAAAAAATCAATAAACCTATAGCATTTCGTATATGGTTTAACTCTTATGGTAAATTCTGTATTATAATAATCTCTATGTAACACTGTAAGTACAGTACCTCCTCGATAATCTGTATTAATTGGGATTAAGATATGTTCCGATTACTGAACTGGTTGAATTCTTAGATTCATATACAAGGTAATTCATGGGAGAATACGAGCCTACCATTCCAAAAATTGGGAACCCAAATTACATATCACAAGTTACTACGCCATCTAAAATTGTTCTTTGCGGTATTATGAATCAGAGATGCCTGTTTGGTATGCTAACAGTTTACTGGCTTAAGTAAGGGTCATTCAACTTAAACAAGTTTGAATAATGATATCTGGAATATTTTAACTTAGATATTTCTAAACAACACTTTGTTGTAGCTTGTGATATGTATTTTGGGTTGCCTATTTTTACAGTCCAAACTTCGTCACTCTCGTACTCTCCCGTGAATCACCCGGTATACATATATATTATATGACTATCGGTAATACACATTTGTACACCAGTAATGCATTTTAGTAACATGAAGTAGATATTTTAAAAATTTCGCGTTGTTGAATTACTAAAGGTTGTTCGAATGACAAAAATGAGAACACCGTTCGAATAGCCATAGATTGGGAGTACGAATTAATGTGTTGTTACCGTAAAATTCATTACTTTCGAATGCATTCTTTGTTGTACTAATCAATTCAGATGCTAGACTCCAAACAATTTAGGCTACATTCCCGGTCAATAACTAACAGATACTACACGTTGTTATTTGTGATTGAACAGTTTTACAAAGAGAAACTATAGGGGTCTCGCTAGTCTTTATGGGAAGTTATTGGTCTTGATGCCCCTATAATTTACAATCAGTAAAATAGAACTAGAAGAATGTGCTATATTAAATATTCCCGTAACAGAGTATTAGCAGAATTTACCAAATTATATTGTATAGAACTCTCTTCTAGACTTCATAGATTACAGTAGTATTGGTATTTCAAATTGTTGATTATATTTTTATAACCAATCCATAATCCATATCAATGTGTTTTACACTTTCTAACCAGTTTCAAGCGAATGTCATCAGTACGTTAAAATAAGTTTCAGATCTTACCTGCATTCATAAGAACTTTTGAAATTATTATCGGTTAAAATTTAAT
>JABXWE010074723.1:0-10823 GCA_014611495.1 Limonius californicus
GGTTATGTTATTGATTTAGTCGCATGTGTGTCATTTAACCACGGTGATAAATGACAGATTTTCCGTTTCTGAGGTTATGTTGTTGATTTAGGCGCATATGTATTATTTAAAGACGGTGACAAATGACAGATTTTCCGTTTCTGAGGTTATGTTGTTGATTTAGGCGCATGTGTGTCATTTAAAGACGGTGATTTGACCACGGTGATAGATGACAGATTTTCCGTTTCTGAGGTTATGTTGTTGATTTAGTCACATCTACGTAACTTAATGACCCGCTAAATAAACAAATGATAAGTTATTCTTTTTTGAGGTTAGGTAAACTGTTCCAGTTAGTTAACTTTAAACAATTATCGTCAACTCAAAACAATATCTAATTCGTTAGAACAACAAACAAATTTTTAAAAGACGTACGTGCTTGGAACGGCGCAGTTGCAATCGATGCATCCCTTTGAGACAAAAATTTTCGAGAAAACAATAAATGACGTAACATCTGTTCTCAGAACTGCATTACCTTGATATCAATGCCGTTAGTTACATCTCCATCAATGTACTGGATGGTCGGTTAGAAAAAAAAACTAGCCTTTATTTTCCACAGAAGTGGAAGAAAAATTAATATTTAAATCCGAGTTGTACGGTAATGTTAATAATTGTAATTCAAAAAATGTTAAAATTGATAATGCAATTGAGTGGCAGTGTGGTGGTGAAGGGGCTAACGGTAAATCCGTTATCATTCTGTGCACAATTTTTTTGGCGTTCCGTTCCTGTTACAATTGAAAAACTAAATATTTTCACATTATTGTATTATTTTCAAAAATGCGTATAAAATGCTGTGTATTATTTATTTTAGGCGGTTTTATTATCGTGAGAACCGTCAGCTGATTGTCAATTACGCTACATGGAGTTATCGAAATTCGATCCTCTTTTAAGTGTGTGCAGATTGAACTTTGCACAAATTAATATGTAATTAAAACACACATAGCATATCTCGCGATAAATATTTTCTTTTTTCGTATGCGCGGCCCTGATAAGGACGAATATAATTTGGTAATTAGATAAGAACTACAAGCTGTTTATAATTTTATATTTTATTTATAATGTGCTGAGATTATCTGCAGTGTCTATGTTACTATGCGTTCACGTAATGACGTCACAAAAAGGTGCAACAAATACAAACAATTAACAAAATGGCATATTTTTTTGTATATCACCTGCGTTCTTTTTAATTAACGTTTGATACTCCAAACTACAAAGTGCCCAAGTTGAATTCGTTTAATGATAGGAGGCGCCTTTAATTATTTCCCCATCGGTTGACAAAATGCAAAAAATTTAATTCATTAAACCCTATCTTAACAGTAAAATGCGGAAGCCGTAATTCGATTACAACGTGATTTCCGAGGTCAGTGGTCTGAATTAAAATATATATTGTGATTTCACTTGGTATTAAAATTAACCAACGGTTGGGCCAAAGTTGCAAGATCTTCATCGCGCAAGGTCCTTTTTTAATTTGTTGATTTGCTATTGAATTTACTTCATATTCGTTTTTCAGGAGTTCTTTATTAATTAACCGTATCATTGGTATAAATGACCGTGTTAACCTATTTCGGTAATTAACCACAAGGAAGGAACATCCTTTGTGTTAAGTTTGATATGAAAATAAGCACAACTTGACTGTTTGCAGAACACAAATAGAGATCATAAAAGGACAATAATTATTGTGGAATAAAAGGAAATGTAAATCTGCGGAGGCCGTTCACAAGCCACCTAACTGCTAAATATGTATTGAATATTAAACTTCTTGGAGTTACTTAGACATCCACATCGTAAATGTAAGAAAAATAGTATTTATCAAATTATTACTATATTACAGAAAGACACAATTTCATTTAACACCTTCTTCTTCTGCTGCGTTTCCTAGCGCGACCATCAAGGCTATTTTTACTTTAGATATTGCATTCCTAACGACATTTACATATTTATTCAGTATTAGGAAAAGGTAATCAATATTAATTAGTTTTATACAGCCCTGTGCGTTGTTCATGTCTGCCTTCATGCCAATTAATACTCTACACCCGAGAGTTAAAATACCGGAAATTAAAAATAAGAAAATTAAAAAACGTGGTTAAATGGAAAAATAAATTAATAAATAAACAGAAGCCGCATTTTGGTTATTTAAGGGGAGAAACGTACTGTGTCGTTAATTAATACCTCCCCCACCCGTTGATAAACACGGGAGAAGGGGATTCACGACACCCTATAATAAATTTCAAGTATTATTTTAATACATTTTCAAACTTTAAATATTTTCCAAAAACCGCCTCTCATAAATCTTAAAAAGCAACAAAAAACTCATACAATATACAGTGTGGCCTTGAAAGTTCTTACCATGTGTAAAATTTATTTATTTTTAAACTTTACCATGGCAAAGTGTAATAAGGAAGCTTAGGGTGGACAGGTGACAATTCTAAGTGTAATTTTCTTACGGTTTGGTCTTGAATTAAAATTAAGGGTACTTCTCTCTTGGAGCAATTTTGGTTACATTTTTGGTCACCCTGTGCATGCAATCTCAAGTTTTAATATTTATTTCAATATTATCGCCTAAGGAAGCAGAACTTTTTAAGAACAGTGCATTTTTTGGTAAATTTAAAAATAAATAAGTTTCCTTTCCAGGAGACACTATATACAGGGCGTCAGTTTGAAAACGTATTATATCTCTGGAAGTAAAATAGGTATTGAACTTTTCTAGAAGACGTTTCTACAACATGGAGAACGAATCACTACGAATCACAAGGCATGCTTCCCCATTCAACGCCTTAAGCTACTCTAGGTACCCCTACAAACAAATTTCAAATGGTAACACCCACGTTGTAATAACTCATTAAAACCTTATTTTAAAATTAAAAAATATAACTCGAAAGGTTCTGAATCAATTATTATAATTCAAATTTCAAAATATTTTTTTAAATGTTTAAAATGATTCCTATTGTTCTGTAGGCAATAGTAAAGTCTACTTTTAAATTCTGTCCGAACATTTTAGAAGATTTGTTACGAAATTCGTGAACTATTCCCCTTGTCGCAGTTATGTAATAAGATCAAATCTGGAGATCTTGGGGACCATTCGATTTTTCTGAAACGAGTCAGGAAAAAGCGTTTGTTACTACCGAATAGCATTTTGTAAAAGCTTTTCAATGAGAGCGGAAGGTTGCCTTATGAGTCATCATGATTCCCTCTTCATGGTGTAGAAACGTTTGCTAGAAAATTGCAATATCTATTTTACTTCCAGAGATATAACACATTGAAGATTTTCAAATTGACACCCTGTATGTAGTTTTGAATGTTAATCATTTAAGTGTACTTAAATATTTTTTCTTCAAATTACTACCCCCACATACAAATATAACTATTTGATTTAAATGTAGAAATTACTTTAGTGATTAACGGAAACATAGGCAAGCCATATAAAAAAAAAAACAATATGTAAGGGGAAATTCACCACATTTAAAATTTTATTGTGTTTAAATTTGCAACTTCAATTTTAGCCTGTTTGGAGGTTGGCTATACTTCTCTTTTAAATTAATGCCTAGATCACCAGGTTGGTCCTTTTATTGTCATTATATAGAGCAGAACTTATTTTTGTTTTCAGCAGAAACCTAAATTTAGGTTTAACAGGAAAATCGGAAAACAAATTTCTTTCCGGCAAGTAGGGGGTGGAAAGGAGAATTCCCACATTTAAAATTTAATGTTACTACATTTTCAAACACTGCACATCCATCTTTTCTTATAAATCTCAAAATTTGACCAAACCTAATTATTTCAGAGCTTTATCATTTTATATATTTAAAATATGTGCTTTTTAATATCAAACGAAATTTGGGACTAAGGGGAATATAAAAACATAACACCTGGGGGGGGGGGGGAGTATTTGCCATACCTAAATATAGACTAATGCATCTATGGTAACATTTAAAAAAACTATTTTCCAATAAATCGCATCAATCAATTGGAATATTATTGAACCTTCTCCTAGACGAAATAAAAAAAGAATGGAAATAATAAATTTTTGAGTTCTTTGACACTTGAAGGAAAGAAATTCTTCCACGACGGTTACCAAGAATAGTAAAATTTAGTCCACACGTTTATTTAAAAAATCTAACCCCAATACAATTTAAGCACCGAAAAAAATTTCAAGCACTTGACCTATGCACGTGCGACGAAATGGAACACGGCAAAGAAAATTTTCTGGCACAAAACCGAAACGAGAGGTTTATTACCCAGCGCAATAATAGAACTTATTATTACTAGTTGCTTCGGGAGCTCGCACAGCGATTACATTTTATTTTTGTACGTTTCTAATCTGACTTTTCAGGCAAATCCAGATTGTTTGCTGCGACCGGGACCGCAAATAAACAATTTATTGTTAAAGGGCAACTCGAAAACAATTAGAGCCCGACAGCAAGAGAACAAATACCCGTGTAATCGCGAAAATTATCCATTATCGTGCTTCGAGGTGACGAGGTTATTGAATAGATATTACCTACGCAACAATAGCTGTTTCAAAATCATCTCTTTTTGTATTACTTATTCAGAGGGCGACGCCGCTGAAGCGCTGTAAATTCGCATTCTTACACAGTGGCATAGATTGTCTAAATTTTAAAATAAAATTGCAAACGTTTACATTCCAAATCAACGGAGACCAATTTGCGAAATTTTGTTGGCCATTTGAGCAACGGCCAAAATATTTGAAACACTTCCAACAATAATTCATTTTTACTTCCACATTCCTAGCTATTGGTTCACCCTTTTTTTTTATTTATATCTAGGTCGCTGCGTTTCCAGTTTTCAAAACCCGACCGTACAACAAAAAGCTGTAGAATAGTCACTCTTCATTTTATTTATCTCGACTTTAATCTCATGTTCAGACATCGATTTCAAATGTTGACAACTGAAACTTAGCTTTTTAACCTGTACGTTGGAGAGTTACGTCGAGACTATTTGTCGAGATTTGAAGTTTAAATCGCGGAAATATGCATTTGAAGCTGAAATTTCGAGGTGAAAGTTGACATTTTTCATATACTGCCAAGATTTTCAGAGTAAAGCAAAATTGTCGATTTTGAAAACAATATTTTAAAACGAGACATCATGGAATTGGAAATTGCGGCCCCTGGGAAATAAAGTATTAAGTTTTAACTCGAAACTTCTAAGTTTCGAGACTTAGAGCTTTCCGCATCTTTTCAGGTCGAATTTAAAAATCGAAATCAGGACAAATCCAGAAATTTTGTTCTGATCTCGAGCTGAAAGAGAAATTGCTAACCTTTGAACATATGATTTCGAGTTTTAAAATCTCGAATTTGAAATTGAGATCTGTCGTTTTAAGAACAGGTCGTGAACTTGAACTTGAATTTTCAAGTTTAAAGAAGTTTGTAGTATGAAGTCTACAACTCGAGTTTAAAGCTGATTGAGACACTGAGTTTAGTATTTGAAATATTGACTGTAATTGTATACATCACTTGAAAACCGCTCTTTGAAGATCTAATTTTGTGTTTATAAATCTAAAATTGATTTTAAACGTTCAGCTATAGAACATAAAGCCGATATTAAAAGTCGAAATTTCTATTCCGAAGAGATTGTGAGGCTGAAAGGGAGGGACATCGAGATCAGGATTTAAAATTTTGAAATGTGTATTTCTCCGACGCTCCGAAGGGGCATAAGGAGGAAACGAGAAGAAGAAGAAGAAGAAATGTGTATTTACTAGACCAGCACGCTTAAAGTCGATCCCTGGAATTTGAAGCCGAGATCTTGCGTTTTAATTGTATTGAAATCACCGACAAATCAAAATTATGAATCAACATATTAGATTAAAGAAGTATTGCAGTAGCAATTTCGAATTTGAAGTCAAAATCTGGCATTTTATGTCGGCACTTTCATTTTAGAAACGAAATCTTCAAATTAGGCGGAAATATAAATTTTACAAGGCAAAATCACAGTCACAGTCGGTATGTTAGATACCGATATTTTAAATTTGAGGTATGTATCTTGCGGTTTAAATCAGATACCTAGATAGCAAGTTTCATTTGACAATAACGGATTTGAAGTCAAAGTCTCCATTTAGAAATCGAAATTCGATCTAGAAGTCGAAATTACGTCTTTACGAATTTGAATGCAATATCTCCAATTTGAAGGTGCAAGTGAAGATCTTTAATGTAACGTAGAAAATTTAAATAAATAATGTCTAAACCTTGTATTCGAACAAAAAGTCTGGTTTTTAAAGCCGAAATCTGGAATATTAGGCCCATATCTGAAGTTTCAAGTCGAAATTTCGAATTTAAAAATGAGTTCTCGAATTTTGACATCGAAATTTTATGTTTATAAGTCGAAATTTGGGTTTAAAAATAAAAATTTCGGATTTTTAGTCAAGTTTTCGTATTTACAATGGAGATTTTGCATTTAAATTAGCGTTCAAGGGAAATTTTAAGGTGTAGATTTTCGAGGAAAGAAGTGGAAGGCAAGATTATAACAACTAAAATTTAGATTAACCCTTTTAGAACTTAGTAATTTATTAGTTTCTACATTGCCTACTCATAATAAACTCAGAAAATGTTCTATAAATGCATATAACTATTGATTACATTTTTTATAGTTTCGCTATAACAATATTTCTAAGATATAGACGGATTGTAACGAGCGATCAAAAAGTTTTCAAATTAGGGTTGGTTGTGAGTGCTACAAGGCATGTCGTAGCTGTCATGTTATGTACCGGCCGTACCTTGTGTTTATTTCTTTGAATTTAAACACAAGCAAAGTGAACTTAACCTCAAAGCGTATCTCGTTGCTATAAAACGCATTTTAAGTGAATAAATTATTTTATTTGTCATTTATTTAAACTGACATTTGTTTATAGTTCAATCTCAGACATGCCAAACATTTTCTTAGCCCTTTTTGATTACATGTCACATAGTTTGGATAGGCAGACATTCAAAAAGGTGCTTTTAGTTTACATATAATATTTTCTGCAAACTTTGAGGGAAAGAATTATAACAAACCCAGTTCCAAAACAGGATAGCATTAATTTTTCAGTAAATTTGGTAGTTGGTAAAAAATGCACAAAACACTGCATTGATCAATGTTCGAAAAGCTCTACAAATCACTGAAGCAAGCTAATATAATAATTAATGGACATATTTAATAAACATTTCTATTAAAAGAAATATTTGATAATTTTAGCATTTTGGAAAGGGATTTCTGCTACAGATTTATTTAGCATTTGGGATTTCATTTTCTTAACCCCTACACTCACAGTTGTTCTTACAAAGCTTATGTTACGCATATTGGAAAAGTGAACCGCTGTCTTACGTATACTTCGTATAATAGAAAAAATTGACATATTTTTAAATAAACTAATATAGTTGTAAGTTGACGCACCAAAATGTTCCTAACATGTTAAAGCTTTTCTCTAAAAATATAATAAACATGATTGAAAGTTCAATTTTTGAAACAGTTATTTCTCTGCGATAAATACCGAGAAATATCCGCGCATAGCGCGGCAGATAAAAGCAGGTAAGTCGTGCCATAAATAACACATGTAATTCCAACGTTACACTGTTGAACTAGAAATAAATCCGAACAAAGCGAAACAGGTAAAACACATATCTGTTCAGCTAGGTACTTAAAATTCTAATGTAATGCCGGGAACAGCTGGTAGCAATTTATTAACTCGATATCACTCCGTCCTCTGCTAGCACTGTGTTACAGCTCTTTCGCGCTTAAAAAAGAAGAGGAAAATCAACGCACACACACACACAGCTGTAGGAACTTGTTAATTTGACGACTAAATTTTCCTAACCGACCGTACCTGCCCCAGAGAGAGCTGGGGCCTATTCGAAAATAAAGATTATTTTAAAAAATTCAACCCTTTCACGCTGAATTTATTACCGCAGCCCCTTTGGACGTTAAGACTAGAACTTCGACCATGAGAAAATGAGCTCCGTTTAATGACTTCTGCGCTTGAGTCATTTTTATGAATGGTTTAACGAAGGGCATGCCTTAATTTATTTTAACTATTGCAATTTAAACCCTTTCCCGTAACAGAATAGGGTTGCTTTGCGATTTAAACCCTTTAATCTCTTGGTTTAAAAGGCTTATTGTGCGTATTTTTTAATTTTTAATAATAACCATCTGATAACTTGTAGGTGACGGTCTGTTAAAATTTTAGGTTTTGTGGGTGTGTGTGTGTTTTTTTGAAACCAAATCAGGTACTTGGCGCGGTTCCGTCCATAAGGCGGTGGGCTTGAGCAAGTTCGAAATTTGCTAGGCTTTTCCCCAATGTGAGCGTGCTATTAATATTGACGCAAAAGTGCTGCAACGGAAGTTACTATGCAGCTACGCGCTCCTAGTGTATAACACACGGGGAGTAACATGACACCTCCTTAATGGAATGTTGGTCAGTGGTCAGTTTAACCTTGATGACGGCCCTAACTGACCCAAACACTGACCCCTCTATGCAATTGCAAGTAATTGCACTTGAACGTGATATTACACTTTACGCACTAAGCAAGCGGATATTTTGCGTTAGGTGAGGTCAATAAACACAAAACAAAGCAAACACAACACACGAAGTGTAATGAAATCAATTTCATATGAAAAGTTGTCCCGATTTCGTATCATCGGAAAAGTTTTGAAGGTTTCCTTAAATCAAAGAGATTTAGATATTAAAAATTGTTCAGAGTTCGTCGATATATTCGTGCAAAGGAAAATGCATTAGCTTAAAAACTAATGTATGAGTTTTCCAGTAATACCCACAAGGCTAACGGAAAAATGTTTCTGTTTTGTTCATTTGGTTATGGGGAAAATAAAAAATAATTGTCCACGATTACCCAAAATATCCACAAAGGACAAACTGGGTTTTGTGCCTCGATTTTGATTTAAATGGGGACAATAAAAAATCATAAATTTTCCACAATTGTCTAAAACGTTCATTGAAGGTAGGAATGATTTGTGTCTTACTGTTTTCTTATCTGTGTAAAATAATAAAAAATATATATAACTGTACATCATCCCAAATACCAAACGTGAATATAAATTAAAATTATTAAATACTGACGCAAAACGATTAACACTACAATGATTAAATCATTAACGAAACGCTTTTCCCTGCTATTTTTCCATGTCGACAGAAACACCTGTTCAATGAGTCAACTGCCGTCATACCGTGCCAGCGTAGAACTCGAAACTTATTGTTAATTTTTGTAATGTATGTAAATATTATGTACAGTGAAATAGAACATTACTTGCACACTATAATATCTTGCAAACATGAATAGATATATAATTCTTATAATTCTTTGAGTGCTTGGTTCTTACGAGACGTAGCAATCTTCTCTCTTATGCTCCGAGTCACGGAAAGTGTAGACACTTCTACTCCAGATTATATTTATTAGGGAGAATACCTCGCTGGTTTATAATTGACTCGTGAGGGAGGTTAAAAATTCGATGTTCCGGTACTGCGTATTGAACACAGACCTTCAGTCTAAATGTCTAACGCGTTGACCTCTAGCCCACGATCTCCTCTACGCTGGATATACAACAATGAAAAAAAAATAGAAGAGTTATTATAACTACCAGATTCTATTAAGTTTATATAATAATTACACTTTCTATTTATAGCTCGTATGATAGTGCAGTATAAACGCGACAAACTTCGTGTACAGAATCAATTTTTCAGTGTGACTTCGCTGCTTTATTGTTAATAATTGTAAGTTTCTTATATTTAATTTCACAATATCAATAAAGCATAGTTACTGGTTTCCGTTACCGTAGGAAGTTTGAACCTTAGCTAACATTAGAACACCGGGAAACAAACTATTTGTTATTACAAATCGCAGGGAGAAATTTATGGATAAGTTTATTGATAACAAAATCGAAAGAAAATTACATTCTGGCTATTTGGATTTTTCTGCATTATTTACTTATTCATTTCTTTTTGTAAGAATTACAATAAGTACTCGTATATTAAACCTAAACACCGGAAGGTGTAACAAAATGTTACAATACGACCTTGAGTAGAATTATTATTTGCAGATAAATTGGAAGACTAATATGAAACCTTCCCGAAAATAATTAAAAATATTTGTACTTTATTTATTCCTCAGAATTGCCGAAAACGTTCATGAAGAGCAATAATTATTGTAATTTCGTGTAATTTTAATAAAGAGCGATAGAAAAAAGAAATACATTAAAGCAGACCGTGCATTTAAAAACGTAAGTCGTAACTCAATGGTTATGTTTTGTTGTGGCCAACTTCACGCTACTAAACAAGATTAGGTTATGAAAAGTCGGAGTCAAATATTATACCGCGAGTTCAAAAAATAATTACCTAAGGGTTGGCCATGGAAAATAAAAGTAATGTCTAATGTAAGCTGTAAAATTCATTAACTGTTGTTGTTGTCATAAGTTTATATTGAAAATTCAATTAAGTTACAATTATAATGGTTTTTACAATAGAACACAAAACATTTATGATTGAATCATATTTTCGAAATGGTGTTCGAGAGAACAGCGAATGGATTTACAGTGCGGTGCTGCCATTTTTAGAGGAATTTCGGCAACAATTTCCATATATTGCTGTCTTTCGTTGAGATTTTTACAGCGCACTTAGAAGATGTGTTGATGTATTTTTACTTCGCTCAAATTCAGTGTTGGGTAAGTTACTCTAAAAAAGTAACTAAGTAAGTTAATCAGTTACTCGGTAAAAAAGTAACTAAGTAAGTTACTAAGTTACAAAATTATAAAAGTAACTTGAATAAGTTACTAAGTTACCATAAAATAACTCG
>JABXWE010074740.1:0-10218 GCA_014611495.1 Limonius californicus
TTTGGGTTGCCTATTTTTGGAAATTAGTATTTTTCCGTGAATTATCCGTTATTGATAGTTTTACAAAGAGATCCCAGTTTCAAAGTAGAAAGTTCGTTGACCGATGAACAATTTCAAAAACAAAAATGTCTACTTTACAAGTTTTAGTAATACGTAGTCAGTCTATAACCTAAAAATTAACGATTTTAATTTAATAATAGAAATATCTAGTTTCACCCATGATACCTACTGTTATGTCTTCGAAGAACTGACTAGTTTCTTCACACTCATAGGACTAGAAACAACTTCTTCTCAGCAATCTTATTCTCATATTCCAACGATTACAAGCTTTCCTGTTTACATGTTAAGGTTTTTTTTGCAAAATTTTAAATGTTATTCCTAAAATATCGCCCCTTTATGTATACAGAGCGTAGGTAACGTAATCAGTACCTACGTCATTCAGTTAAAGTAGGCAAACTTCTTCCCTCATCAATAATAAGCAGTGTTGTGTGTCTTCATATTATCGAAATTAAATTAAATTTTCATAATCAGCCATAACCTCGCGCTATTCAAAGTGTCCTTCAAAATTCAGGCAAGTTCTTTGCTGTTTTGTTGAAACTTTTAAAGAACTTGCAACATTAAATTTATATTTTAACATCTTACTGCAGCGGCACTTTAATAATTTCCAGAGAGTGGAGAATACAAGCGTTCGTGGGTTTGGGTGTAGAATTAAGAGCATTACATTCGGAGTGGCACCCATATAAATGCCTACCCAAACGCATATGTAATTCAGCTGTGTGGCTTGTAAAGCTAGCACTTTACACTTTAGCAATAATCGTAAATTATCCAAGTTTGTGCACCGTATAAATTAGGCGCTGTATGTTGATTGAGCGCTATGGAGGTGCCATATTGTGAAAGCCATATATTTTATCGGTATTCATCCATTTATGAAATTAGATTAATTGTTTGTATTCGTGGTATTTTTTAATATTGTGTTACACAATGAACTAGAATTTTATAGTTGATTCGTGCCTAAAAATATTCCAACATACTTGACAGAAACAAAGTATACGCCAACAATTCCTTGAAATAACCGTATCGCATACCTGTAGGAAGGTTGCCGTATGTATACCATATATATTAACTTTATATCTCTATACATATAGAGTCGAACTGCCAATTTAATTAAAATTTAAGTAAGATGTGTTTAAATGACGGGAAAACAAATTTGTTACCTATTTTTGGTAAATACCGTAGAAATGCGGCTGCAGCGTGCAATTTATATATTAGGCGCTATCCAACTAGGAATCCACCGTATGAAAAATATTTAGACACCTTCTAACTTTATTAAGAAGCGATGGTAAATTTATTAATTCCAGAAGATGTAGGTTCAGCTTTCGAATTTGGTAAATAAATTAGCAGTGTTAGAGGCGGTGACTTAGAATCCCTAGCACCTATTCAGGTATTAGTAAAACTTCAGTTAGAAGAATTCTGACAGTAAATGTATATCATCCCTATTACATTCACTTTCTGCAAAAACTTTATGAAAATGAAGATTACAATTTTACGGTTTCTTTTACAATTAACTTCTTTCGCATCAAACTTCTTTAAATTGCTTATTGTATAGCAATGAGGCAAAATTCTGAAATAATTTAGAAGTGAATAGGCATAAATCGCACTATTATCTGCTACCCATTTTCAAAGAGATTTCTCTGCAACTGTTTGCAGTGGCATAGTAGGAAACCAGGTAGGATAGCGTCACATGGATTTCCTACAAAACATTTTTTTCGAGTTATTGGAAGATGTACAACTCAATGTACATACAGCAAAAATTTTAGTACATCATTATATTATTGAATTATGACCGGTTCCATCCCATAGCCATCCTTACAAACTGCGTCAGCAAATTATGGATAACAGGAACAATGCCTAATGATTGGAAAACTAGTATCAGTTACCTAATCCATAAAAAAGGAGACAAACTGGAAATGGAAATTACAGGGGAATCCATCTGTTAAGCAAAACATACAAGACCTTTACTACTATACTAATAAATAGACTGCAGCCAATATCGGAAAGCATAAGATACTATTAAGCAGGTTTTAGACTTGGAAAATCTACTAGAGACCGACTTTTCGCTAGAGAAATTCTGGTAGTTCAATATTGACGTATACCAACTAGGCATCGACTTCAAACAGGATATAACAGCGTGGATGAAGAAAAGCTATATAGCATTATGTTAGATTTCAGTGTACCAACTAAACTAGTCAGACTAACACGACTAACAATGAACACCACCCAAAGTACAACCAAGATACAAAGAAACATTACAGAAGCATTTGAAAAGAACCAGGAACTAAAACAAGGCGATGAACTGGTCCCCATTTTGTTCAACCTGGCTGAGCAGGTAGTGAGAAAAACCACCAAATACAGCATATGAAATTGTGCCTGGTTAAACTTACTATGTTGGGCGCCATAAACAAATTAAACTCTTAAACAAGATATCCTTTCTCAAATGGATATTAAACATATACACAAATTAATAAATTGTTTAACCAACACAAGTCAAATATTTTCAGAAACCTTTTAAGTTGATGTCAGGAAAGCTGCTACAATTGGTCGTTTTATATAACTTTTCTGGCTGTCAACAAACATGTACAACAAAAGAAAACATAGGGAAATTCAAATTACTATTTCAATTATCAAAATCAAATCACAATTATCTGTCCTTTCCCTTTACAACAACATATAAATTAAATTTGTCACACCAAATTAAATACATTAAATAACTACGAGTATTTATTTATCAGTTCTTTATTTTATTATTGACACTTAACCCCCATACCTCATATTCAAATAGTTCAAATGTGGAGGGCTTCCCATGGTAACTTTTCTTCTCACGTGTGCTCAGATTACGTTAAGTTAAAGATGTGTCGTCTGTGGTTTTTCCGCAAATAAACGTTGATAACTACCGTTGTTGATATCCAAACACAGGAAACAGCAATAAGATGTATGAAGGTAAGTGCTTTCCCAATTCTAAATCATTAGTAATTGTCTTTTGGATAGGCAAAAACGGAATCCACACACCTAACCTCAAAATTGATTTCCCCTTAGGTATATTCTTATGGATGCATTAGTTTATTATTATAGCACTTTTTGTTTCGACGAACTTTCTTTTTATTTTATAGCACTTTTTATTTCGATGAACTTCCTTGTTTATCCTTACTGGATATAACTAAAAATATTTATTTTATTATTTCTTGCACAATAATGACATTTAATTGTATTTCGATGCCGTTTAAAGTTTGTACTTGTCAAATTGAAACAACACACCAACGAATGACGTTACTTCTTAAATAAGTAAACAAGTGAGAATCACCCCACGCTAACTTCAATTCTTGCCAAATATCGTAATTTTTTCAATAATTTTTTAAAATTTCACGTTCGCAGAGGAAAACAACACTTTATATCGACTATAAACGGGGAACAAACATTTATTCACGTAATAACACAAACTAGGACACAAAATATAAAAATTTGAACTCAAGAAGACATGCTTCCAGCTCAACAGATAGAATGCAACTTTGTTTTTATAACAAAACATTTTCACAAACTTTTTTCCGTTGTTATGATGCAGAACAAAACTTTCAATTTTTTATGTTATCCCCAAAGGGTTCCACCAATCAAATTACATATCTAAATTAACTAAAATAATTACAAATTTCTATAAACTACAATAACTTCCTTATAATTAAAGTTACATAAAAAAGGAAAACACCAAAATGTTTCTTGCAAATTTTCTCAAATATTGATACCTGACACGATAAATAAAGCATAAGAAATTAAATAAGTTTCAAATTAATTAATAAATTATGATAAACATATCAGTTAATAAAATTTACGCAAACCTCCTTACATCACGAAGACGTTTATTTCAAACATATTTTCTAAAGAAAAGTATTACCATTCACCATTAACAATTCTAAGTATCTAGCCTGTCAAACCATTATGTTTTACAATTTTGTGAAATTTACAGATCAAGACCCAGATAAGGTTGAAAATACCTCTAGTTTTCCCAAGATGAAGAGCAACACACAACCTTTTTTGAAACCTGGAAGTCAGTTTACACAGAAACGAATGACCAAATCCTGGATCGGAAGCTTAGCATTAACACGTTATTGATTACATTCATTTTATCAGGCTTTTACTATATGGCGGTAAATACTCTTAAGCATGGTGAACCAGACGGAATATAATATATTAATTATATCATTAAATATAACTATATAAAGTTCAATATTTTCCCAAAATATCCGTACTATTTCTATTAATTGGTTGTTTCGTCCTTTCACATACAGAATATGTTTTGTATTTGTTCCTCTGATTGCTCTGTTCCTTGTTTTCCATTTAACGGAAAGTGCTGTAAATTATTACATAAGTACCACCCTATTAATTCTTACTTATAAGGTAGTGGAAAGTAGAGTTTGGAGTTAAAAAACTTATGATAGTGATTCGAACATTATGTTTTTGAATAGGGGTACGTAAATGACTTTCATAAGAAGCTTTGCGTTTTAGGAATGACAATGTAATAAATAGAAATATTTTTTCTGGGATAAATGCTAAAATATTATTTATAGAAATTTTTGAGTTGTTACAGATTATTGCGAAAGTCAACAATTTCAGAAATAACCGTTAAAACCAGATCTAGAAATAAATGTCGTCAGTATGTTTCTACTATTTGCTGATATTTGTTATTGTTTAGTAATTTGATGTGTCCCCGCATTAAAAGACACCAGCCCGCAATTGTAAATACACAATGTCCAGTGGGCAGTTAAGATAATTTGGATGTAATAGTGGAAGTATTTGAACCTGTGGTCTTTACTTTCAGGAAGCATTAAACAAGATGCGTTGTATTGAGAAATATGTGCTTAAATAAACATGCCTTGTCAAAATAACCAGTATTTTCATAACGGAATACCCTATATACTTTTATATTGCTGCATTCCTCTGATTGCTGTTTAGGGTTTTAATGGCTGATTTACACTAATTTCCTTAAATTAGTTGCCATAACAATCGTTACATTTTAGAAGATGGCAACTGTAGTATAAAGAAGGAGCGTGGCTTTAATATGATTTTACTAAATCGGATTCTAAATACGTACGTACTTACAGAAATTTTCACTTCTTAGAGAATGGAAAGTTAAGGGATGAAATATTCACAGGGAAAATTTTAAAATAATTGTTTAAGGATGGTTTAAGGAAGTGCTTGTTAAAAAATTAAATAGGCATGACAGTCTACTAATAGCAAATTTCCACAATAGGGTGTGAATAGTAATATCTTATTTGCACGTTTGAAACGACAGAAAGTGCGTTTTAAGTAATAAAACGGCTACGAGAATGATTCTTGAATGGAATATCAAAAATAAATCGTCTATGAGTTTTCACTTTTGATGGGATAAACAGTGCATTTTAACTAATACAATACCAATCGTTTTCCTCAATATGATTAAAAAATAGCGTATGTTAAAAATTTCCAGGTGATAGAAAATACTGCTAAAGAGTTACGGAGTGAATGATCTAACATTTTCTGATATTTCTTATTTTTTAGTATATTTATTGAACTAATTTACCTAGGATTAAATAATCTTATATTGAAACTAAGAAGGGGGTTAAGACAGATTTTTTAAATCTAATATTGTTGTATTTGTTTAAAATTTTCTTTGATTGGTAGAAGAACAGCTTAGTTAAAAACTTACTACAATCATTTTATTTCATCACCATACTAATAGGCTACAGGGCTACCAAATTAATTTTAAAATAAAACAACAAATTCCTCTACAAAGAATGAAATCACTTATATTGGCGACAACTTGTTTTCGGGTTAAGTAACTGTCAAGTGCCCCTAATGATCTTCACAAGAGGGGAAAAAACAACGAAGTTATAAAATAACCCTTCAATGAAGTACGAAGTACAAAGAAAACTTTCTGCGAAAGCTCGCTAATTACTTAATTCGCATCCTTAATGCGAAAGCGTTCTTTATTTAAGCATTTAATTTAAAAACTACAATTAATTTTAAGGTTAATTAATTGCTGGAAATCTGGAACTTAAATGGGAAGTAAAGCGCTTGTATATTTGGAATTTCTTCTACGAAAAAAGTAATCCGCGTTTTCCTATTTTAATAAAGATTTATAATTTCGTATGGTGGATTCTTTACGTTAGCAGCTGTAATTTAACTATTGTATATAACATATATACAGGATGGATCAACTAAGTTATCACCTCTTAAAAACGCTTGATGCAACCCAACATACATTGTTACGGGCCAATCGAGCTTTTTCGACGACCCGTAACCAGATGGATGGAAAAAGGCTTACAGCTTAGCTCAGAGGAGTAGGGGGAGTGGGCCCCACCTTCCAAATCCAGCTGCTTGTAGGTCCTCGTGGAAGGCCGAGAAGCGAACAGCTCACAATTGTTTGTTCTGTAATCAGGCTACACTGTTAGAACTGCTATTAATCCGACTTGACTTTGTCGAAATGATACTAATTGCCTAAAGCAATATTCGGTACGATACTTGATTTAACAGGTTCCGCGAAAGAAAACCCGCTTTACGTGAACGTTCGTCTCTTCGTCACTTGCAGCACTTAACGCAATTACGGCCCCCGATTGATGGAGTTTTCGGAGTACCGGAGTAATCAGAGATCGAAAATTGACTCCTTGAAAAACGCAATACGACCCCTCATTCCCCGAAAAAGGTAGCACCATATTTCGACATGTGATGAAATGTTCTAGAATAAGGGACACGTGAGTTTTCGGAAGTGCTTGAGGTCACGCGCGAGAAAAACAAGAATCGGTAGTTTTGAGCCTACAAAAGGGAACTGTCAACATAGCTCAAACTTAAAAAGACAAACAGAATAACGAAACGGTAACCAAAAATAAGACTGCAATTCAAATAACGTTATTAATTCTTACGAAACAGCAAACAAACTAAGAAATTAATTCATATAAAGCGGCACATTTGAAACGAACATAACAACATGTGTCACAGCAACTGAGATTATTGAACTTTTGTAATATAGAAATGGGTCATAGCTATTTTCGGCCAAGTTGATCTCTTGCTGTAGTCATTTACAGTTTTACTTATAAAAATTAGTATGTAACAAGAATATAGTACCCCTTGGTGTAATCGAACTGTAGTAAAATTTAAACAAGTGGAAAACAAAAAAAATTACAAAGTATTATGTTTTTTGAAAATGTTCAAAATTACCTTCATCCACTTCTACATATTTTCTAATATGTTTTAAAAACGATCGTCGGACTCGAGTAAGTGTATCAGGTGTAACTGATGCCTGGATTATTTTATTTTATACATAATTTTTATATACTACCCGCGTTCGGTATATTATTCATTTAATTGTACCCCAAAGAAGAAAGTCTATTAAAATGATGTCGCAACCTCTTGGTGCCCATGTATACATAGCTACTCTTCCATTCCAATTTGCTCTAAATTAACGGAATAGTAATTTTGGTAGCTTATATGTGAGGAAAACTACCACGTATATGCAACAATTTATTTACAACAAATAACAACAATTGCCAGATAATAAAATCACGAGAGAAAATAACAATAATAACTGCACGCTCACGGCTGTTGTACTGGAATGGTTTTGCGTACCTCCCACCCTATCTTATAAGGATAAAATGATTTACGTCAGCACCACGCGTTTTCACCAGAGGAATGTGGCTGCTATTGTTCAGCATCCTCTCTGGGAATTTCGGAGGGTAGCTTGTGTCGCTACACCTTGTGGATCCATCCAATGGCTCTACAGCTCAAGTCGGGCCTTCTCTATCCTCTGCTTTTCGCACCGTAAACATGGTTCGTACGCCAGTTCGTATCTCGTCTTTCTAGGGACTCCTGGTCTTCCTACCGATCTTTTGCTTTACATTTTCTCTTCAAACACTTCTTTGCCACTCTCGCCTCTTTCATTCGCTACACGTGTCCCGCCCAGTTTAATCTGCAATTTTATGTATGTGAAAACAACACTCTCTGCAAAAAGTTGGTATAGGTATATCTATTTCGCCCTTGACCACTGTCGTTGATTGGTTTGTATATCCAAAGCAGTATCTTCTTTTCAAAGGTATTTAGGATGTTTTCTGCTTCGTGGAATAGACGAATCGTGTCCACATCTCACTTCCATAGTGGATACTAGATTTATTATCATTTTGTGTAGTTTTAGTATTGTGTTTCTGTGAACGTTCCCCGATTTTATTACATGGGATAAACTGAAATTTGCTTTGTTTGCACTGTTGATTCTGCTAAGTATTTTGTTCATTTTATCGTGCTTCTTGCAGATGTTAGACGCTAAACAGACAAACTCGTGCACTATCTTGAAGTTCTTGTTCCCTATTGTTAAGTTCTGACCCCTTACTCGGATGCTTCTTGATTGTCTGAACACCTTCTCTATGTTTTACATTAAGTTCTAGCACTACAGTGGGGCCGTGAGGTCAAATCTAGATCGACGTGAATACACCAGGCTCCAGTTTTTTTTTGCCTTACTTTGTATTATTTGTTTTCTACTACTGTTGATATTATGTAGTAAACAGTTGCTAATTTAATAAATCCGCTTTAGATCAACTCCAAACCCGCTACTGCAAGAATTAGAAGAATTCATGTTTCGCTGAGTAGCAGTAAATGTTCTCTTATTAGTATATCTGGTTGCCTGTTACATGAAAATAAAAAGCAAGTCCTCTGGTGGTAAAACATTACGGAACTACTGAACAACTGATATGTTAAGTTTAATCGTATTTCTCTTACGCAAGAAGTTGTTTCACATAAATGTTTTCTCATATCTTGCAATTCCAGATAGAAGTGGTATTATATTTCAAGCTCTAATGCTTAAACGTATTCCCTTGTAAAAATAGAATTGAATTTACCGCAATAACCGCAGGAACTATTAAGTTCCTGAAAGTTTCTCAATTCCTGAGGGATATTGTTTCACGCTCAGCTGGGAGAATGCACAGAGGTGTAAATGGTTAAAGTAGTCCCTGTGCTTTAGTTTCACTAACGATGTAGTTTTAGAGATTTCTCCAGAATTTTAATGGCAGGATCAGTGGTTAGTGCGTTTTGCTAAATTTTGAACTAGCTTTTATGACGTTGCCACGTTGATTATTGGATATATTGAAATGTTCGGAACAGAACGTTTCCTTTTACAACTTCACGGTGCCTCTATTTGAGTGTTCTGATTGGTTCCTTGCCGTTGAAAATTTTCCATAGTTGAGCAGATTAAATTGATTCAGTTCATGACTGGATTTGAATTTTTTGGTAAATTCCGTTCGACAGTAATACTTGAATACCTGAAACTGTGGTTCTCGTTGCAAATTGAAAAGCATTTACAAACCTAGAAAGTTTTAAGAAGTCATTGGAGATTTTAAGACCCCGTTTTCAAGCAACTGTCAGTTAACTAGAAGTTCCAGCAGAAACTAAAGAGGTAGTAAACTATCTATTAGGAAGTCTTCATGAAAGATTGAAGAAGTTCCTAAACAGATTATCGTTATACGATAGGTACGTAACACGCGTTAAATAACTCGCCAGAATGATTGCATCATCATGTGGAAAAGTTTCTATTGGAATTATTATTTTTAAATCTACTCTAAATTGGACTATACAAAATTTAGAGGCTAGGTTATATTTTACCATCTGAGCAATAAACAATAAAACCAAATATATTGGAAAAAATCGTGTTGTTATGGATGTTGTCAAACTATAAAAACTCTGTGGTTAAAATTAGTTGTAAAAATATATTAGAAAATTACTACGACTACGAAAGTTGCACCCGTGGGATATGGTCCACTAGTTGCAAAGTAACTCCTTTTAAAAAATAATAATATATACATATATATATATATATATAAATATACAGGGTGTTAATGAATTGCAGGGACAAACTTCTAGGGCTTAAAGTATACATAAAAACAAACATTTTTTGTGAATAAATGTATGATTAAAAGTGTTTCCTCTCAGGGATAAAGCTTCTCAAAGATTATTTTAGAAGCACCTAAATTTAGGCCAGTCAATTTACTACCTACTACTTGTTTCCATAACGACGGAATTTGAATTTGAAAAGTAGGAAAGAGGGCTTTATTTATCCTGTGTTAATTTCCGTCGTTATGGAAACAAATAGTAGGTAGTAAATTGAGTTACCTACATTTAGGCGCTTCTTAAAGAATCTTTGAGAAGCTCTAT
>JABXWE010074762.1:0-11437 GCA_014611495.1 Limonius californicus
GCACAGTAAACTTGGGCCAATATTGGCTCTCGTATATTGGCGATATCTCTAAATGTAACGTTTTTTATAGTGGTAAGATATTGGCTAACAAGGTTGGGCCAATATATAAAATCTAGTTAGGTAAAATATCTGCAGAATGTATTGATCCCTTGTTGGTCGCTTTTGTTGGTTAGATATTGGCTGCCAAGGTATGACCAATATTATAATATCTAGTTAGGCAAATAATCTCCAAAATGTATTGGCTTATTGTTGTTCGCTCTTGTTGATTATATATTGGCTGCCAAGGTATGACCAATATATAAAATCTAGTTAGGAAAAATATTTGGAAAGTTTATGGGCTTATTGTTGTTCGCTATTGTTGATTATATATTGGCTAGTAAGGTATCGCCAATATATAAAACCTAGTTAGGTAAAGTATTTGCAAAATTTATTGGTCTATTGTTGGTTACTTTTGTTGTTTATATATTCGCTATCAAGGTATGGCCCATATGTAAAATATACTTAGGTAAAATATCTGAAAAGTTTAGTGGCACATTGTTGGTCACCTTTTTTGGTAATATATTGGCAGCCAACATATGTCCACATGTTATAAATATTTAAGAAATTGTGGCAAACTAAGTAGAAAACAATTTACCGCGAGTAGAATGTAAGGCATAATGTCAAACTTAGTACGTAATAAATAATAATCATATAAAAAATAGCATTAAAAAAGTGTGGTTCATTAATTGCAGTTTTTCAATATTAAGTCTTCGTACGCTTAATGATTTCGTTGCTATGGTAACCAACTTTTGTTTTTAATTAAGGGTATGTTTTCTTGCCTAGATTCAGCAACTGCTGTTTCTTTTTCGGGTAGTTTTGTTAGGGTTACATATCAAAACTTTTGGTTGAAATATATATTGAAAAACATTAAATAGTAGGTACATAAAATCTTATACTACATTATTTTCATTCTATACTATCGCGGTTTTTCTTCTTTTGCGTCCTCCATCACGATCTTTCGCTGTGCACAAAAAGGTCTCCACCCTTTCCATAAATTGGGCATCGGTAATAGCTGGAACCCTTTTACGAATCGCGGCTGCAAAAAGAAAATATAAGTTAATTTTTAAATTGCTACTTTTACTTAAATAGAAAAACACCTGACGCATTCACAATATTTGCTATAAGAAGATATTATGTAGCGCGTATGGAGCACTGTTTCTAACCGATATTATACAGAACGACCTACGAATTTTTAGTTTATTAAAAAAAAAACCTAGCGCCGGTTGTAACATATAGCCTAAGTTGTATAGGAAAATGTGCATGTAATATTTCATACCTTTTTCTAAGTTTGCGCACTCGAAGGGTAGACATCTGTTTCTATAAATTATGCATAAAGTAGCAATAATACATATACTAAATATAGTTTATACTCACTTCCAATAATAAACTATGAACACTTTGAACACAATTACTTACAGTATACTATAACAAGAAAACGACTGTAGAATTAAACTGTTGATTGACGAACACTGAACTGAACACTGAAAAATTGATATTTAAGTAAACTGACTAATCCTCCAACACGGCACAGGTAGCAAAACGTGCCCTTTCTTGTTAAAATGTCAGCGACGTCGCCAGTAGTGATACTGTTTTAGGGTTCAAGGAACATTTACAACTAAAAATAATAGAAATTCACTTATTTCTTAAAATTTCAGGATTTTTTACGGTGTTTTTGTTCTTGTCATTTTTATACAGCGGCACATCGTTATTACCGAAATTTTTTGTGCTTCTTATTGATGAGACTTTTTAAGGAGGATGCTTTTGAAGCGCATTTATTATGGCTTTTTTCCGATGCTAATTTTCTAGTGCTATTTTCCGTTCTATTTTCGTGGCATTTTTTAAAATTCTTGTCGAGGTTTTCTTCTGGTTAGAAGGTTTCAATCAAAATACCCTCAAGAAATGTCGATTACGAATTAACAAAACAAAAATCACAACTTAATAGAGTAATAAAACAATTTAGATTATCATTTTATTTTTAATAATTTTACTAAGCGTACTGAATTTGGCAAGGTAGTTTAATTCTAAGAAGTAAAATCAAAAAAAGTAGGATGTATTTTAGTTCGTTTTTAGGTAACATCTGGTAACGCCACTCGAACCAATACAACCATTGTCATTTGGGAAATTCTAGGACAAACTTCTTTTGCTTACGTTTTATCTAATATTACTCATCTCTTTGAAATTTCTATTAAGATGTACTGGTTTTCATTCTTGAGTTTTTTGATGCGCACTCTTCTTGTATTTCTTTGCTATTCTTAATTTTATACTACACCAGGGAAGTTATAGAAATTTGAATGCAAAAGGTGGCTTTTACAAAGTCTGGAAATTTCCCGAATAGGCAAATGACGTCAGTTCCTTTTGCTTAAGTACGGGCTTAGAAATACCACCAGTACAATGAAACTAAGACGGTTTACGATTTATGGCATCTCGGAACCTTTGTTATAAGTTTGTAAAATAGCAGTCTAATATGCCATATTATTTATACATGGTGTAGGAACGTTATCTGTCTGTTTTTTCAAAAAATGTATACGTCGTTATTTACAAAAAATAGGTTATTCAACATGCGCAACAAGCGTTAAAAGTCGAGGAATTCTTTAAAATATGCGTGTAAATGGCATAACACATTCAGATACAAAACATTTTGCGAGTACCTAAAAATGTCAGCTTAAACAGCATATATAATAATTCCATATTTTGCAGCAACCCGTATACATTACAAATTATTACAATTATTTTATGAAATATGCTCGTATGCACTTGACAATTTGAATTTTATTTATCAAAGTCAAGGCTATTACGAAAATGAGCTTAGAAGGTGAAAAGCGTTTCATGATTTTCTCGGAAACGGCTAAACCTATTGAAAATATAATTACAACATTAAAAACAGTTTCTTATTCTAAATAAATAATTTATATACTCGCCTTTGGCTCGTGACAAAATTTTCATCCTCGTGAATAATAGCTGTCATTCTACACTCGTTGAAGAATATACTATTATCACAGCTCTTGTCTCGCATTTTTCCATTTCAATAAAATCCCCAATACCACAGCAATATTAAATGTATAACTTTTATAAACAAGAAGATGCACATCTGCAACTTGGCATATACAGTGTGTTGCACTTCTCACGTTCAAACCCCCTGTATCTTCCTTATTTGCTACCGATTGATTTTAGTTTTGGTCAATTATGTTATGTGTGGTGTTAGCTCAGTTAGTAGAGCGCTCGTTCTCTGAGTAAAACGTCGATTCAGGCTTGGATTCGAAGCCTAAGCATTGCTACGCAGATTTATAAAAATCTTGTCTGCAACCTACCACACACAATTTCCCAATCCGGCTTGCAACCGTGGTATTTTAATGCTAAAAACCTTCTCTGGAATTTCTGTCGTTTGGATTAGATGTTAAACTGTAGGTCCCTCATGTTTCTACCTTACGGCTGAGGAGAAGCATGTAGCAGAAAAGTGGCCGATGCCCAGTAGTGGGACAAAAAGGCTGAACTATTAATAATAAAAAATGTTTTGATAGAAATTTGGATATGGGCTCTGGGCAACTTTTCTTAGTACCTGCTTTCTATAAAACTAGGCTTACTATGATTTTTCAATTTGCGCATCTACTAGTGATCATAGTAGGCTAATGATTTGCAGGAAAATTATTTAAAAATTATCAAAATAACTTCTTTGAAAGGTAGTATAATTTACCAAAATTTGAAATAGATTGGAAAGCCAATACGAAAGATACAAGCGTGTGAAGTAGAGAAGTGAAACGCACTTTATTAATGTCAGTAACTGACGTTTCTAGGAAAGAAATTATTAATTCGTCGGTCAATGCCTTCTGTGTTAGGGACAATACTTGACGAATCATCCTCGTACACTGATATTTGAAAATTGTCTATTTTGAGTATCTCAGGAGGAATATTTAATATACCGTAAATCTATTTAGACAGTTGGTTTTCGCAACAGCAACACACGATGTTAGTAAAATAAAACACGAAAAACTGCTAGATTTTCCACAATGCCATTGTATTATTATGTATGAAAATATATGTTTTTATTAAAAAATTTAATATTATTCTGCTGAATGTTAGTCGCGCAGTAAAAACATTTACAACCTATATTTAAATAAAGCCGTCTTGATTTTTAAACCATTTTCCTACATTTGATGCGGCTATAATGAACATTTTCTGATCTCATTTTGCATTGGTAAGTTTCAATTGTGTTAACTGTAGAACTAAATTTATTTTCACTTTTAGCCCTAGGCGTCATTATTTATGAGGATCCTACGAAGGAGAACAATTCGAAACCCAGCTCTTCAATAAGGTCACAGTTTTTTTACGATCTTGTACCCTGTTATGCTTAACTTGAATACATATAAATTAATAATTGATTTCGCTTTTTTTGTAAAATCTCAGAATTTATATAATTCAAGATATTTATACAAGAAACGTTCGAAATCTCCGCTGCCTGAAGAAGTGATAGGACTTCGCTCTTTCGATTTGATTTATAATAATATTTTATTTAATTGTATTATTTCCTGTAAAAGTTGCACGAGGCTTCATTGGAAATTGAGAGCCGACCGAAACAACAAAAATGTAATATGGAAAACATATTTATTATGTTTAAATATTAGCTGCACTCCTAAACTATTTTTCAACATAATTACCATTCAAATTTAAACAGGTATTCATGCTATACGTTTTTGTATACCTTTGTCATAGAAGGTTGCCGCCTATGAAAAAACCAAGTTAGTACCGTCGTTTACGGTTGTCGTCGTCGACAAAACAATCGCAGGCTTCTAAAAATTCTTAAAATGAAGGAAGAGGTGACGGCGTTAAGACGAGACTGTATCAAGAATGATTGAAAATTTCAAAACTGAATTTTTCAATGAGATGCACAGTGTGAGTGGCTGCGGGCAGTCGGACGTCGTCCGGCAAAAGGGCCACTCCATAGGTCAACAATTTCCACCTTCTGTTCCCAATCGCCATTCTCTGCTTCTTTAAGGTCTTACCATTCACGCCTGCAATAATATTCGTACCATAGTCTAGTAAAATCAACCAACAGTACGTCTTTCCTGATTCAAAAAAATATAGTAGTTATATCATCTTTAGGTTCTCGAACATTTGTTTGAACTTTTTGGTTTTGAGGGAATTCATATGCTTTCACTGAATTGGTTGTTGTTTGGTTTCAACATTTGATACCAGTTACAATGTGATTAAGGTACCCAGTACAGAGGACATTCGCTGGTTTTTGCGAACATCCTTCAACATCTTTGACACGCACCTTGGATATAGTTTGTTCTATTGTAGCCTATTCGTGACAATTTCATATAGCACCGTACGTGAAACTTGTTCACAAGATTGTCGTCGGCAACAGAAACTCTCCCACTTCTTCCTATTCCAGTGTCTGACCGCTCCTTCATTCATGATGCCTGAAGCACAATTTTATTATTTGACGGTGAATTTCGGTAGAATTTTCGTTTTTCAGATGAAGAGCTGACCCGGATTTTCATTGTTTTTGTGTAATACCGCTGTAAGCGTTTGCGGGATGCTATTTTAGGCTTAGGGGGAGTCTAAGATACTGCTTTAATTCAATTAAATTAAATTTTTTGGAAGATGAGGCTTAGGGGAGTTCGTTTTCAAACTGCGGGGAGATAGTTTATCAGAGTGAGGTTAGTACTTTATAATAAGTTGATATGGACAGCGTATTCCTCGAAGCTTTTATGAAGATGCTTTAGAACAAATTGCGTAAAAAATTCTTGGTATGCTTGAGATAATCCGATTGAATCACTTGAGACCGGAAGGTTTGCTTTCTGTGTAGGCAATGAAAACAAACGTACTAATATGTGTGATAGTTGTTTTAAATTTATTTACTGTAAAAAAAAGAATGATAATAATGTTAGAAGTAATTTTTACAATATTTGTGAGAAGAATTTCTATTGATTAAATGCGATATGTCTGAATGTCGAATTATTACCTTTTCAGTCTGCAGGCCAATAATTGCTAATGGTTGTAAGAACAGAAGTATTACAATTATATTATTATGTGCAAAAATTTATTCGGAGCTTAGACATTTTGGTGTTTCGAAATTGATGTAAGAACACGAAAGCACGAGCCGGGTCACTAGAGACCCACTTCCGCCTTCTACGCAACTGAAGTTGTTTCTGCCGGGCGAGCGTTATACAATTGAAACAATGACAGATCGCGGAAAAGTGACGTGTGGCTCCACCTCCACAATGCACTAAATTGTGTACACCGTTTATTCGGCGGGAATATTTAAATGAGTTTCGTATTTATTCGTCAGTCCTCTGAATATGAACAACCTAGGACGAATGATATAAATACAAGGCAGTCATTAAATTTCTTTTTTTTTGACTGCTGCAGCTAAAATTCACAATCACTAGTAACACCCTATAGTTGTGATTTACTTCTAACTTCATAAGAGACGGTTAGGAGTAAAATATTTCCTAATAATCCATAAATTAGTGTTTGAGTTCCGAAAAAAATCATTCTTAAAAGTGTAGAGTTATTAACATTTCTGTTAAGTGTATAAGTGTTAATGCAGATTAACTTTAAAATTTAAAATATCTGGATGTTCGGTTAGGATGGAAAGATATGGAACTTACCCCGTCACTAGTTACATTATTTTCTATAAATTTGCCTTATCAAACAGTGAAATAATATAAACTTGCATTATGAAAGTCCAGAGTGTGTTACGCCAGTAATAAATGCTAATGGATTTCAACCCGCATCCCATGCAGTTTTGAAATAATAGATGAGAAAGCACAATATCTGAAATTTGGTTGCACGAAAACCACCTAAATACAAAATAACTTTGAACAACTACAGTCGTTACGAAACCAGAAGGGCTGAAGATATATTAGTGTTTTGGGATCCATAACTGCCAATCTTTCTGACATAAATCACTAAAACTCTACAATATATTTGCGGATAATGTTTTCAAATTGCAGTTTATTGTGATGGGTAAGCAACGTTATACATCACGACTGTTTGCTGATGTTTAATATTCCCAACTGCAGGGGAACAAAAAAAAACGCAAACACGAACGCTCAATTTATGATTCTTCAAATTCACTTTGCAACAATTTATTCAAAATACAACCTTTGAGTTCAAGACCTGGAATTGATTAAAAGAGAAGAATTGTTGGGATCCTTACGAAATACTCCTTAGAGAGTTGTTCTATAAATATCCTTAAGTTTTATTCGACTTCCTAGCTGGTATAGTTAAATAATATACAACAAAAATTATAACAAAATTAGTCTTGAAGTTAGCATTTAGTTTTCGATAATATATTTAATATTGCTTGCAAATTCCAAATCCCCAAAACTCAAAGATAAACTGTAAATCTAGAGTATACGATGCAGACCCCGAATTTGAACTCAATATTTCGCATTTTAAACTCATATTTGGCTTATGAAGTAGTATTATTTTGAGATGTTCATCTGCTTGTCTCTCGTTCGAATTTGAATGATTGCTAGTTTCATTTCATTATTTTAATTAGTAAATAGCGTATGTTACAGGAATTTTGTCTTGAGTTTTACTTCCAGCCTGACTTAGGAACAAACTCCTACTGGGTTGTTTTTCTACTTGAACAAAACAGGTTTCGTTAATCGGTTGAGGTGTGTAGACGGTATGTACTCATCGAAATAGGGTAGGGTTAAAATTGCTCGTCTAATTTAGTTTTCATAACATTATATATAAAGTCGAATTTAATATAAACTCCAGTCAACAACTATATCCAGAATACCGTGAAGTTGCCCTTATCGTTTTATACCAATAAAATTACCTCCGTTATCACCCGCTACGGTCCCGTGAAGATTAACCGATCCAACAAAATTTCTATATGTCAATTTATCACTATTTGTGTATAAAACAACAAGTTCATCGTTTCCGTTGTATCCAAGAAAATCTTTACCACGTAATCTAATGCAACAACTACTTCCTTGTTTTGGTAGTCCGTGACGTCAGCCTAGCTAGCGTCTTTTTTCCTCTTCGCTCCTCTTTGGGTCGTCTAATAGGTAAGCGAAAATTAGCCTTCTCTAACTATCTAAACTGTCTACATTTTCGGTTATTAGTGAAGATTGTAGGAAGTGATTATTCGTATGCCAAGTACGTCGATTAATGGAAAGTAGACGTAGTTGTGTTCTTATGATATAAAGCAACATTTTGTTTCCAATTGTTTAGTAAGTTAATAAATAATTTTACTTGTGTTGTGAATGTAGCTGATATTGACTACGCGGTCTTTTCTCGATTTTGTAGTGATTGTCGTAGTCAGTGGTGACTTGAGCAAAAGTTCGGACATCTCGAATTTCTTCCTTTATATATAATTTATAGTTCGGCTATTTCTGGTTCTCGTTTGAATGTTTTGACGTGTAACTGTACAAACCAATTGTATACTAAACTATGACTTAATATTTATGTAAATTTCCCTTCTTGTATGTATATTTCCAAAAATTAAATCTCAAAATGACACCAGATACAACATAAACGAGATGGTATGAAAGTATTTAGAAGAAAGACATCCACAAGTAAGGATGTATTAAATCTAAAGAATAAAAATGGACGCTCCATAATCAATACAAGAAAAACATTAAGTAGCAAAATAATTTTATAATGACTTCTATAGTACAAACCGAGATTGTGACATAGAAGAGGAAGACAGCAAAAGAAAAACATCTGAGTTAAACTCCGGAGAAATCGAAATGTTCAATGAAATAAAAGAGGCATTTCATAAAAGGAAAAGCGCCTTGAGAAGATGTCGTGGTAGTCGAATTATTGAACAATTGTAATTAATAGAGGAATTAAAAAGATGTATAGCAGATGTTTACATCAAGAAGATATCCCTTTAGAGTGGACCAGCGTCCTTGTAATATGCATACATAAAAAGTGCGACACAGAGAATCTGGAGAATTGTAGACCCATTAGCCTCTTATCTTAAAAATATAAACATTTCTCAGAAATAATAATAAACTGAACGACAACTCGAGTTGACGTTTATCAACCCAAAGAACAGACCGGGTTCAGAAATGTTTTTAGCACCATGGATCATCTACAGACAATGAAAACCCCTTATAGAAAAGGCGTCAGAATATATTATTCCATTTTGGATTACAAGAAAACCATTCGACAATGTAGAAACATGGGCATTAATACTAGCGCTAAAAGATGCTAGAATTGATCATCAAACATGTCAGTCAAATATAAAAATATATGAAAGCAACACTCTAAGTGCACCTGCATGAAAATACGGAGAAAATTACAGTAAGCAGAGGTGCTAGATGTGGACGCACTATGTCTCCTAAAGTTCTTACCATAACGCTAGAAGATAACCTGAAAAGAATGAAAAGGGACGAAAGAGGCATATATACAAATGGGAAGGTTACATCATGTAAGGTTTGCGGATGATATAGATATTTTTGTCCAAACAAAAATTAGTTGACACACCTACTTAAAATAAAAAAAAATAAATGAGGCGTCAAAGAGAATAAGGCTAGAAATAATTCTCCAACAAACATAGGATACGACAAACCAGGATGAAGAAGACAAAGGAAGCCAGATAGCAATTGGGGATAACGAGGTAGAAATGGTTAACAATAAAAATACTTACAACAAACTGTAATAACAGGGAAAGAAAATCAAGAGTTTGAAATAAAGAAAATACTACGTTTAACTTGCTCAGCATATGGTAAAACAAGGGAAGTAATGGAAATGAATATCTCTCTTTAAATAAAATCCGAACAACATATACAATCAATGCATTTTACAAGTGCCGACATACGAAGTTGAGGCATGGGTCTTCACAAACTCTATATTAAATAAACTAAAACTTAATCGAGTAGTAATAGTGAGAAAACTGTTAGGAATAACATTAATAAACCCGAAAACCAAAATCTGCATAGAAAAAGACTACACAAAAATGGATCTGGGCAGGGCACGTCGCTAGAGAACAAAATAACTGGAATGGAAAAGTGCTCAAGGACCAAGGGAGAATAGAACAGGCGTGGGGCGACCGCAGATGAGGTGGAGCAACGATCTGGAAAGGACAGCAGATCTAAATTAGAGTAGAAGAGCTTAAAACAGACAAATCTGGAAAAAATTTAGGGAAGCCTATACCAAAGGGTAGAAAATGGCCAAAGGCAGAAAGAAGATGTATTATTTTGGAAATACTGAGGTAATGAAGAAGCATAACATGGTGGGTTCGATCCCGTAAGCTGCCGATCCTTGGACATTTCACAACGATTTTCGTTTAGATCGGCTTGAAACACTTGCTCCCACTTATGTTTACTTACCTCGTGTATTAGGATAATCAAGACTTCTTCTTGTAATTATTTCCATGATCTTGTCTTTCTCCCTGTGCTAGCCGAATAGCTACCACGTCAGATTGTTGCAGGCTGACTAAAATGATTGCTTGTCCCGTAATAAATGAGAAAATTCTGATCCCAGCTGCAGATCAAAATGATAATTTTGAAGTTATGTTTCAAAATCCCCAGTTTCAGGCAGACATTTTATATTTTAGGGTGACATCTAGGATCGAATGTCAAAATCTGGAATTATACATTAGATCAGAAAGAATAGAATTGGATTGAAAAATTTAAACACGTTATTATTAAATACGATAACGAGTGATCTTTCTTGGAGTTATTACAGAGTCTTAAATTAGCGGAGGACGCGTTTTCTTATGTAAAAACATTTCTAAAACAAAACAAGGGCAATTTAGTAAAATACAGCAAAATATATAATCGCTACAGTGCAACTTTTCTGATTAGCTTTCGATTACTACTTAACTTTCCTTGCTGTTTTCTGGAGCTAAATCAACAATGCGGAAATCAGGAAACAGGACAATAAAGGCAATTTAAGGAAAAGCAGACGTGTGAAAACGTAAATCTAGTTAGGTCATGTGTGCAACTCCTGTTAATTCACAATGTACATTATAATGTACAGCACCGTGAATGTTATTTAGCTACGCCATACAGTAACAAGAAATATGATTACGACATATCCGATAACATGTGGACCGTAAATTGTGGAAACATTTATAATACAAATCAGATTATGCACAGATCGTGTCCGCAACTGTCACATACATGGTTTCTAACTCAAAAGCGTGTAATTGCTTTTATTACGCTGTAAAAATGCGGAGTGAAAGATACTAAAAATTCTGCTGTAAAAATAAAACATAAAAGCTACATTTTCTTCCTCTTATATCTGTAATGAAGTATGCAAATGTTTGTTTTTTCTTTGCTTCTTTACGATCGAACATGTTAATGTTTCCGTTGCATTTACTAAAAAACAGTGTGCTGCATTGAACAAAAAATGAGTGGAAATTTCATGTACATGAAATATTTCCGCTGCATGCAAATCTAAATTACCGTGAAAGCAATAAAAACCCAAG
>JABXWE010074785.1:0-19332 GCA_014611495.1 Limonius californicus
AACTAATCTCATATCTGTCAGTCAACTGATTGGAAATGGTAACACAGTAAATTTCGAGAAGCATGGTTTTAAAATCTACAACAAAGAAAATCTATTAGTAGCCACAGCTGATTTGGTTAACGGTGTATACAAGTTAAAAACTAAAGAGACACATAAATGTTTTTTGACTTCATCGACAATTGTCAGTAGTGAAACTTGGCACCGTAGATTTGGACATATTAATTATAACGATCTACAGAAGATGCAAATCGGCGTTGTGCATGGTATGACATTTGAAGCAGAATCGAGTATGCTGAATAAGTGCAAGGTGTGTTGTGAAGGTAAACAGTCAAGAGTTTCCTTCAAACACAAGGGTACTAGAGCAACTTCAATACTAGAGGTAGTACATGCAGATGTGGGTGGACTCATGGAGAGTAGATCAATTGGTGGTTCAAAGTATTTTCTTCTTTTCGTAGATGATTTTAGTAGGATGACTTTTATTTATTTCTTAAAAAACAAATTTGAAGTTATCAATTGTTTTAAAGAATTTAAAAGCCTAGTTGAAAATCAGAAGGAATGCAAGATAAAAATCTTAAGATCGGATAATGGAGGAGAATTTTGCAGTCAAGAAATGGAACAGTTTCTTCGAAAAAATGGTATTATTCACCAAACAACTAACCCTCATACTCCAGAGCAAAATGGGTTAGTAGAGCGAATGAATCGTACAATTGTGGAAAAGGCCAGGTGCTTATTGTTCGATGCAAATTTAAATACTAAGTTTTGGGCAGAAGCTGCGAATACGGCTGTTTATTTGAAAAATAGATCTATAGCAGCAGGTTTGAATAATAAAACTCCTTTTGAAATGTGGAATGAAAAAAAACCTGATGTAAGCAGCATAAGAATTTTTGGAAGTGTTGTGATGGTTCACATTCCAAAGGCTAATCGAACAAAATGGCAAAGGAAGGCAAAGAAGATGATTTTAATGGGTTACGGAGAGGATACTAAGGGCTACCGAGTATTTAATCCCGAAAATGGTACTGTTATCACTAGCCGAGACGTTGTCATTATGGAAAACACTGATGAAGAACAGAAAATTGTCATAAAACCAGATTCAGTGGGGGTTTTTACTGAAAATAAAAATGCTGAATCGGTAAAAAATTCATTAGAAATTGAAGACGAAGAAGATGGAGATGCAAGGGATGTAGATGAGAATGCAGGCAACGACAGCGATTACATACCCGATGTAAGTCCAGAAAATGAGATACCAGTAGAGACGTTGCGAAGGTCGAAACGAGAGCAGAAACCTCGAATGTATGAAGATTATGTTACTTATGTATGTTCCGCAAGTAACATAGAAATCGACAGTGATCCAGCTACAATGGACGAGGCCTTGTCAAGACCGGACGGAGCGCAGTGGAGACAGGCAATGATAGAAGAATATAATTCATTTGAAGAAAATGAAGCATGGGAGGTCACAGAAATGCCAGAAAAAGGAAGTGTTGTGGAGTGTAAGTGGGTGTTTAAGAAAAAGATTAACTGTGAAGGTAATGTGCGGTACAAAGCCAGGCTTGTAGCAAAAGGCTATACGCAAAAATTAGGTGTTGATTACGATGAAACTTTTTCACCAGTAGTTAGGCATTCTACTTTAAGGTTGTTAATCGCTTTAGCAGTTAAGCTAGACTTAACCATAACTCACTTAGATGTAATGACAGCATTTTTGAATGGTCACTTAGATGAATTATTATATATGAAACAGCCTGAAGGTTTTAAAATTCCAAATTGTGAGAATAAAGTATGTAGGTTAAAAAGGGCTATTTACGGTCTAAAACAATCTTCTCGTATGTGGAATAAAAATGTAGATCAAGTTCTAACTGAAATAGGGTATAAAAAATCAGATCTAGAGCATTGTGTATATGTAAAAACCAAAGGAAAGTTATTAACTATAGTAGCACTATACGTGGACGATTTCTTTATATTTTCAAATGATCCTGTTGAAACTGAATATTTAAAGTCGAAACTAAATGACAGATTTAAGATAAAAGATTTGGGCGAAGCCAAACAATGCTTAGGTATGAGAATTACCAGAGATTGGGAAAAGGGTACTATAACATTAGATCAAACAGACTATATAAATCAAATATTAAAGAGGTTTAATATGTCAGAATGTAAATCTGTATCCACTCCTATAGAAACGCATTTAGAATTCACGATGCAGGTTGAAAATTGTAATGGTAACATACCTTATCAAAGGTTGATTGGGAGTTTGATGTATCTGGCAGTATTAACACGGCCAGATATTGCTTACTCTGTAAGTTTTTTGAGTCAATTTAACAATTGCTACACTCAAGCCCATTGGATGTGTGCTAAAAGGGTGTTGAAATATTTACAAGGCTCCAAAAATTATGGATTAATATTCCAGAAATCGGATGTAGATTTGCAAGGTTTTGTAGATGCTGACTGGGCAAGCGATAAGCAAAACAGAAGATCTTATACAGGTTTTGTTTTTCAATTATCTGGAAGTGCTATATCATGGGAAAGTCGTAAACAGAAAACAGTAGCACTGTCAAGTACTGAGGCTGAGTACATGACAATTTCTGAAGCTGCTAAAGAGGCCATATATCTTAGAAATTTAGTATGTGAATTGACAGGTAAATTAAGTTGTATTCAATTGTTTAATGACAATATGACTGCGCAAAAACTGGCTGTTAATCCCATATACCATAAACGTTCAAAACATATAGATATACGTCATCATTTTATTAGAGAAGCTATATCTAATGAAAGTGTTAAGTTAATTTATTTGCCAACAGATGAAATGAATGCAGATATATTAACAAAAGGTCTGAATGTTACAAAGCATTATAAATTTATGTTTAACTTAGGTTTAAAGGAATCATTGTAAGTTTTGATGTAGTGGGGGTGTTATTTTTACATCAAAACAGCGCCCTCTGTATACCAAATGTATCATGCTCCAAAATAAATATAGTCGAGAGTGAACTGTGTACGTGATTGGATGGTTAACCTAACTTTTACTCTGCACAACAATACTTACGGCATCTTCTTTCGGGCGAGTTTGTTTGCGTAGAAATGCAACACCTTGCCATTCCTTGGTGAAAACGTTGCTAGGTATATAGATCTAATAATTTAACAACTCCTGCAATACTTTACGGCCGATTGAATGAAAAAACTTAAATATGTATGAAAAAAAGACGAAAACCTCAGTTAATAGTGCGTGTGGTCTTTTTATATCCAAAGTACATGCTTATTTGGGAGCAAGTCCTGATGCGCTTATCAATCAAGATGGGTTAGTGGAAGTTAACTGTCTATTTTCTGTAAGAAACAAAGTTGTTTGGGAAGCAGCGATTGACTATACTAAAAAACTGTGTGTTCAAATGAAACGAGATAGTTTGTGTGTAAAAGAAAAACATATATATTACTTTCAAATACAAGGACAGATAAATATACTAGAAAGAAATTATTGTGATTTAGTATTATACACTGATATTGATATATAAATAATTAGAATTTACAGGGATGATCATTTCTGGAAGTTTAATATGTTGCCAAAGTTGACAGATTTTTTTAATAACTGTATTCTACCAGAATTAGCAGACCCTAGGATACCTAGAGGTTTGAAAACTAGGGATTCGTATTTAATAATAGCTGTCCAAAATTCAATAATGTGAATATGTTATAGCCATGTAGTTTTTAAGGCTAAATTATGAGTATTGTAACATAACTTGTACCTAGTTGCAAATTGTCATACAATAAAAACTTTCAGATAAGACCACAGTACGCCGTTATTTCTGATTTACAAGTAACCCTCACAGCAGGTAGAAGCCTCCCGTGTAATTAAAATTGTTAGGCTACGTAAGTATTGCTAGATATACGTACCACAAGAATATTTGTTATCTGGGTTGCCTATAATTATATGAACCTGCGAGTTTTACAGCTTTGAGATGGGTACCACATAGCCTTCAGAAGTATTAGAAAAACAAGACCTCTTGAAATATTTTCCATTATTTCTAATTTCTTGACATACATTATTTGCATTTTTTTTTCAAAGGAATAATTTTCCCTCGTGGTTAAAAATGCTATGTTTAGTTAATAAAATATAACGTGTTTAAATTTCCTTAAATTTTAAGAATAAATAATAATGTAGTCTTTGACTTATATTAGATCGTCGCCGTCGTTAATAGTCTTTTATTTATTTCAAGTGAAACAGTCAAATAATTTTTCCATTTATACATAGATATTTTATTGCAGTAAAGATTAGGGAAATTCAATGCAGGTATTTTTTTAATTTTCGCCTTCCACGCATTGTTCCCCCTGGGCGTGGGATAGTAAATTAACAAACTTCATTTAAAACATCCGCTTATTTTAATGATAAATGGTAGCACCCCCTTACGCAAAAATAATGTACAGAAAAATTGTTATAACGTAGCATAGATGGCAGCATCTAAAATAAAATAAAGTTTTCGGTTGAAATTTGTTGTGGGCCAGTAAAATCTTGCCTTTAAAACGTCAAAATGTTGCCGTTACTAGCCACGTGCTAATTGTCCGACTAATTGGAATGCCAACAATCAACAAGTCAGTTATTCAAAAATGATAAATATTTCCGTTTTATTGTGGTTTTCGTTTATATAGTGTTCAAATCGGATATCTGTGATATTAAAACGTAAGTTACCAACTTACTTATGTTATGTTATATTTAATTTAACGGATTTTTTCTTGTTTAAAGATTGGGTGTTATAAAGTGAGGTTATGTATTGTAATGTTTTTACGAACCACCTAATGTAAAGTACCCATCATTATTATAGTTTAATATTGCAGATTCCTTGGAAGTAACATTCCTCTAATACACTCAATGCTGAGTTTACAATGTCACGCCACGAAAAGGTTAAATCCGGAAGCTTTGTAAGTGCATTTTATCAGTTATTCGTAGGCCTGAAGCCCCAAATTGTTGTGTAAATAGTGCATAAGCCTCTCCATCACTCTATTTTAATATGGGCACTTAATTAGGCTGTGCGAGGTTCACTCTAATGAAGCTTATTTCAACTTCATTATCTCAACATTGAAGTGGCTGGTAATCTCTATAAAGAACCTTATCACATGTTTAGTGATGTTTGTGAAAGATAAGGAGGGCGTGTGATTAAAGAAAACGATGTTCGTGTGGCTGTAGTGTGTTTGTGCCCTTTCTTGAATTGTTTGTGCAGAAATGGAACGAAATAAAAATAGAAGACGGACTGCCCGAATTCCTACCATAACAGGAGTGAGTTTAAAGCCAAATTGATGTTTCCTGTGCTGTGTGTTTTGGTGTTAGGTGTTGTTAGTTGTTGATGTTTGGGTGGTTTATAATTGATCTTGCTGCAAGTGCCTCATCAGAATCATATATAGCATTTTTAATTGTTTCTTTATTCAACGTAGAAGTTTCCTTGCGAGTATTTCAAACAAATATGTATGTATCATAAACTGATAAAAATATTTATCTGATTAAAAATTTAATACTTTTATTGTCCCGTTGGTTTCTGTTAACTTTTGTGTTGAATTTTTTTATTTATCTGTGTCATGTTTATGATATTCTATGGATTTTTTAATAATTCGGGTTAGAGTCGTAGTTACAAAGAAGCCAGGGCAGGCTTAGCCTACATGAAGATTAAACTGAAATTAATCTTTAAAAAAAGATTTGCTGAAGGTTCAATTTAGATAATTTACTTGAACATTTTAATAATTCCGCTTGTGTGAGGTTAAATATAACTAAAATATTCTTTTCTATTTTCTATAAACAGTAGATGACAGTACCAGTATTAACTACAGTGCCGTGGTGATTATATAATTTAAGGAAGATTTGAGATATTGGTAAGACAAAAATTAAACAGAAAAGAAATGAAAAAAGGCCTTTAAAGGGTAGGGGGATACAGAGAAGTTTTTAGAAAGAGCTTAGAAAATATTAAAAATAAGAGTGAGAACAAGTACACAATATATAAATCAGGCAAGAAAGAGAAAGACGTACAAACAAACATACAAATATTAAGAACATGAAACAGAAAAGAAGGAATCAAAGGACAAATTATACTTTTAAAAACATCAAGAGTTAAAGGGAGAAAGATAAATAAATATAGAACTTTAAGATTGAGGCCAAAATTCTTTAGACGATGGAAAACATATCGGAAAGAAGGGCGGAAACAGGCAAAAACAATTAATACTCCCTTGTAAGATAGATTATGAAAACTGTAAATCAACAATATCAAGTCTTAAGGCCTGTAGGACACGGCACAGAATTTTGTTCAATGTGTTTTTACAAAATTCTGTGTTGTGTCATACAGCAAAATTTTGTACAAAATTCTGTAGGTTCATGTTCTAAAACCTACAGAATTTTGTACAAAGTCCACGTCGCAATTTTTAGTGTTTATTACCAATCATAGAGGGCAGAGAAGAATATGTTTACCATGTGTTTACCCAGCTTGCCGACACTTCACACGCTTTCTCTTATCTCGCTGGCGGTCTTTATTGCTGCAGCTTGTTTGCTTTGTCGCGCTACGAACTTCTGCATTAACCTAATATTATAAAACCTTGTTAGGATTCTATCTTATCGACTGTCACATGACTATTTTCACAGTTTTCTCATAGATGTCGCCGTAATTTGCACCCATTTGCGCATTCTCATAGACAGAATTTTGTACAAAGTCGGCGTTGCAATTTTTGGTGTTTATTACCAATCATAGAGGGCAGAGAAGAATCTGTTTACCCCACTTGCCGATGCTTCACGCACTTTGTCTTATCTCGCTCGCGTTCTTTATTGCTGCAGCTTGTTTGCTTTGTCGCGCTACGAACGTATGCATTAACGTAATTTTATAAAATCTTGTTAGAATTCTACTTTATCGACAGTCACATGATTATTTAGACAGTTCTCTCACAGATGTCACCGTAATTTGCACCTATTTGTGCATGCTCACAGACAATTTTGTACAAAATTCTGTTCAGTTTTGTACAAAATCGTGTAGGTTCATGTTCTAAAACCTACAGAATTTTGTACAAAGTCCGCGTCGTATCGATACACAAGCGAGCAATTTTTAGTGTTTGTTAACAATCACAGAGGGCAGAGAAGAATATGTTTATCCCGCCTGCCGACACTTCACGAACTTTCTCTTATCTCGCTCGCGGTCTTTATTGCTGCAACTTGTTTGCTTTGTTGCGCTACGAACTTATGCGTTCACGTAATATTATAAAATCTTGTTAGAATTCTACTTTATCGACAGTCACATGACTATTTTGATAGTTTTCTCACAGATGTCACCGTAATTTGCACCTATTTGCGCATGAACACAGACAATTTTGTACAAAATTCTGTGCCGTGTCAGACAGGCCTAATACGTGTTTTGCATAATTTTGTACAAAATTATGTCCAAAATTGTCTAGAAAATTATGTTCAAAATGTTGTACAAACTTCTGTGCCGTGTCAGACAGGCCTAATACGGGTTTCGCAGAATTTTGTACAAAATTGTGCCCAAAATTGTCTAGAAAATTATGTTCAAAATGTTGTACAAACTTCTGTGCCGTGTCAGAGAGGCCTAATACGGGTTTCGCAGAATTTTGTACAAAATTATGTGCAAAATTGTCTAGAAAATTATGTTCAAAATGTTGTACAAACTTCTGTGCCGTGTCAGACAGGTCTAATACGTGTTTTGCAGAATTTTGTACAAAATTATGTCCAAAATTGTCTAGAAAATTATGTTAAAAATTTTGTACAAACTTCTGTGCCGTGTCAGACAGGCCTAATACGGGTTTCGCAGAATTTTGTACATAATTATGTGCAAAATTGTCTAGAAAATTATGTTCAAAATGTTGTACAAACTTCTGTGCCGTGTCAGACAGGCCTAATACGGGGTTCGCAGAATTTTGTACAAAATTATGTTCAAAATTGTGTACAAATTATGTTCAAAATGTTGTACAAACTTCTGTGCCGTGTCAGAGAGGCCTAATACGTGTTTTGCAGAATTTTGTACAAAATTATGTTCAAAATTGTGTACAAAATTATGTTCAAAATGTTGTACAAAATTCTGGGCCGTGTCAGACAGGCCTAATACGTGTTTTGCAGAATTTTGTACATAATTATGTTCAAAACTGTGTACAAATTATGTTCAAAATGTTGTACAAAATTCTGTGCCCTGTCAGACAGGCCTAACAGGTGTTTTGCAGAATTTTCTACAAAATTATGTTCAAAATTGTATACAAAATTATGTTCAAAATGCTGTACAAAATTCTGCGCCTTGTCCTACAGGCCCAAGGCATATACCTGACAGATTTATGGACGAGGGTGGAGACATTTTTAAATCACCCCTTTCTACATACACTGTTAAGAAATTTAATAATTTTGTTTTGATAGACCTGATAATTGACCAACCATTTAAAATTGTTACATCAGTGGCGTCACTGGATGTGTGAATTGGCACCGACATTAATAATAAAAAACATTGTGTCGTATGAACAGCATGAAATGCGCCGTTTTAAACTGTCCCAGCGAAGACGAAAATAGAATGCTATTTAAATTTTCTAGCGATGTCCATTATTATTTTGTAGAAGTCCAATAACGCGACCAAACTGGAAAACATAAACACCCAGTAAAATTAGTTATATACCATTGTAATATATTAAGACTCCTGATGGCACAGACGCATTTTTACACTATATTTTATATGTTAAGAATTCATTTGGAGTTATCCAAAACCAGTGGAAATCAAAACTTTTTTTGTTATAATACATGTTTGGATATATCTGCTTAGGTTTTTGTTCTAGCATGTATTTTACTATATATGTGTATATTAGTCGCACTTTTATTAAATTTAAAAATATATATGAAAACCTAACCTATAAGAGGCGCCAATAAATATTTGAATGACATAACCTATAGGTAGAAAATTAGTAACTTGATGAAAAAATAACATTAGTTAGTTGATATTTTTTTTAAGTTACATTTATGTAACTTGGAAACAGAAAGGGTGAAAGTGGATGCCACCCTCCACCATAACAGATCTATCAGCCATCCAAGGCTCCCCATATATTACACACATTATGTTAATGAACTGCAACAAATTTATTTATAACTCATCAATTTTATGTGTATCCCTCATCTAAATTATAAAGTCTCCCCTACAGTTTGCGTCAACCCACGGTGCTGGCAAAGTTCAAACGAATTCACTTTCGATTAGACTTCCTCAGCTGCAAAACATCAACAAACTTTTAACTTTGAGAAAAATTAGGTAAATGAGATGTTTAGCCCCAGGACAACAACAGTCACCGATTTGCATAATGATGTCACATCTAGAGGCCGCTGATTAGAAGCGTGCCTCGCACAAACACTTCTTCCATCTCTTGCTAGCCCCCTCCAATCATCCAATCAACTCTATTCGCGTCCAAGCACAAAAATTACTGCCACATGCTTTACAACTGTCATGACATCATCCGTATATGTTTGGTTGTGATTAAACCACGCTCAAACTGACCACTTGCAGTGAGGCTCCTCGCAAATATTTTTAGAACGTATTTATTTTTGGTTTTGTGTCTCTGCATGTTGTGAAGGTGTCGTGCTGTATTTTTATGTGTCTTTATGTTTTTTTATGTATAATCGGCGTTTGTCTCGTGTTGTGTTGTTAGTGTGTCTTGGTGCTAATTTTTGAAGTTTTTGGATGTTGTTCAGTCAGCATGTACAATTATGTAGGTATAATTTGGTTGTCGCCTCTTTTAATTTAAAAATAACCATTATATAGCCAATAGAAAATGAACGAATATGGGTCTTTACAAAAGTGCATTCCGGTATGGTCTTATCAGGCCGGGCAACTCGTATGGTGTCCAAAGATTAGAGGTTAAAGTATGTGTAAATATTCAATAGCAATGTTTGGCATGTTAATATTTTTCCTATTGAGCCCACGCAGAAGTTGATATATAGGACTTGAGTGAGGTAAACATGATAAGTGTGAGTAATCAGCGATTTGTTTATTATTAATTGTAGTTTTTGTTAACTGCAGAGGAAATTTTCACCAATGATTTAAGTAGCAGATGTGTGATATAATTGAAAAATATTAAATATAGAATTAAAATGGCCTTTTATGGGGAATACTTTCATCGCCCTGTGAAAAATTGTATTACCTTCAAGTTATTTTTAAATCTGATGCATTATCTAAGCTAAAAACTATTTGAAGAGATGAATAATGACAGGGTTTGTTAATTTAGTTTTGGTGTATCGATAGGGTAGTATTTGTTTTTATATTCTCTTAATAGAGCTTCATTCAAGAGACACAGTGTGGGTCATAATTTTCAGTTTATTATAGTATGGTACCGGTTGGAATTGGAATGTTGCTCTGAATGGTATTCGGTGACCATAAATGACTGTTGGAACGTAGATAGCTGTGAATTTGATTACGCATTTGGTGCTTCATTCATCCCGGAATTTTACTACAAATGATTTTGTGGTTATGTTGTTATCACGTCAGATTCACTTTTGTATAGGAAATGTCACAATTACTAATAATTAGTTTATTGTTGTAGTGTAGGATTATTTTTTTGTTACGCGCCCTGCGCTAAAGTGAAACCCATTGCGCCGCGCAAATGGAAACCAGGAATATACTGGTGGGTTAGTTCTAAAAAGAACATTTTTTAGAACACATTTTAAGAAATATTACGTGCTTCTTGTTCGTTGAATAGTTGACGTTTATTGGCGATTGACGGTTCATCAATTAACGGAGTCGAAGCAAACACCAGCGAACTTGACCACAGATTAGTTTTAAACGTTCATTGTTTATATATAAACAACAATTGACAATTCATAAGATGGATACGAACACTATAACAAATCGTTATATGTGATTTTTGCTCACCCTGTAGTGTTTAATTAATTTGCTATAGTAGATTAGAAGAAACTCCTCGGACTAGAATTATATATATCATTCCTTTATATACAAATTGTCCTAATATGCGTACAGTTTATTAATTATAAAGACAGGAGTCAGAACTCGGTAACTTCGTCCATAGGTTTGGTACAAATCATAGATAAATAATATTTTTCGTATCCTTAATGGAAAAGAGCATACTATATTGTGAGAAAATCCTAAAGAAATGTGTTAGTTTTCTTGTTAGCAACAAAATCGTAAAGAAATGTGTTAGTTTTCTTGTTAGCAACACTTTTCTTCTTAGCAACACTTTTTTTTTTATTTACTCGTCGTTATAATGTTTTGTTACCATGTTAGCAACACTTTTAGTATGTAATCAAGGAAGCAACACAGTATCTTGCTTGATTAAATTTTATGACAAATTTTAAAATATGTTATGTTAAATTTTAAATTTTTATTTATCCTTTTCCATTAAGTATACGAAAAAATAGGATGTTTTACACGTTTGAAAAGTGTTTCTTCCATGCTCGTGCAAATTTAATTGACTCGCTTCGCTGCGCTCGCTCGTTAATTAAACATTTGCACTTGCTGGAAAACTGACACTTTTCTAAACTTGTAAAAACAATCTACTATTTTATGTTTAGACATACTGTTTGCATCCACTGCAATTAAGGAGAATTTCAGAAATACCGAATCCAATAAGAACGGAATTTTTGTATTTCAATTCGATTTATGGACGCCCGGTATAAGGAAAACTAAATATAAGCTTATCAAGCACAGAAGTTTAAGATTATTCATTTTTGTCGCAATATATTGGGCAAAATAATGGAATTTTGTGTTGTAGAAGCTTAAACGTTGATTTTACTAAAATTGAATGTCAATAAAGTCATTATTGCAGCGTTACCTATACAGCAGATATAAAGTACCTACAATAAAATAATTTTAAAATTATGTGCACGCCCAAAAGTGTAGAGAGCGATTTACATTAAAATACATCATTAAAAAGTACAGATGGAGAATTCTATTATACCAGAAAAAACCAATTGAAAAATATTAATAAAAATCCCTGAAATTCGCGAGAGGCAGGAAACCACCATAACCTTGGGCATGCGATAAGAGTTATTTCTAGCTACACGTTATTAGTGGTTGTTGGAAAGGGCATCAATTGTGCCTATCAAATCCACCTGCTAGTTTCCTATAATTACAGGTAGTTATTGCCATTCTTACCTTTTTTTTTTATTTACTTTTAACCTGAGTAACGAAATGTTCTGCAACTTCAAGCAAAAAAACATGCCAGCTGTATGAATTGTTAGGGCACCGTAAAAGGAAAATTAAAGTAGGCGTTCTTGCTTCTTTTCGATTAAATTAGCCGCATGCTAGATTTAAAAGTGTATGCAATTATAGCCCGAAGCGCATGCCATAGTTTCGATAAGCATTTTAATTGCTGAACATGCTTATACAAGGCGGCGTAGCATTAGTTCCGTAGGCAAATGTATGTGTTAATATTGAAAATATTCCCGGAATACCATAATAATATTGGTCGTCGTCGGAAAATATGATATATGGAACGAATGAGTGCGACAGGAAAGGGATAGACAACGAATGAGTGCGAAAAAGGCAAAAATATGCCTGTAATGATTGCGACAAGGAAGGGCTAGGCAACTAATATTTGAAAAAAACAGTACATATAAGCAACTAATAAGTGAGAGAATAGGGAGATCGAGGCAATTCATAAGTGAGAAAAGGGAGGTATAGGCAACTAATATGTGAGAAAAGGAAGCTGTAGCCAATCAATGAGGCAGAGAAGGGAGATGGAGACAACTAGCGAATGAAAGAAGGGAGGTGTAGGCTACTAATAAGGAGACGGGTGCTACAGGCGATTAATAATTGAGAGAAAGGAGGTGTAAGCAGTTGATCAATGAGAGAATGGAGGTGTAGGTAATCAATAAGTGAGAGAAGGGAGGTGTAGGCAACCAACAAGCGAGAGAAGGGAGGTATAAGCGACTAATAAGTAAGAAGGGAGCTATAGGCCACTAATAATTGAGAGAAGGGAGGTGTAGGCAGCTGATCAGTGAGAGAAGGGAGGTGTAGGTGACCAATAAGTGAGAGAGGGGAGGTGTAGGTAACCAATCAGTGAGAGAAGGAAGACGTAGGATACTAATAAGTGAGAAGGGAGCTATAGGCCACTAATAATTGAGAGAAAGGAGGTGTAGGCAGCTGATCAGTGAGAGAAGGGAGGTTTAGGTAACCAATAAGTGAGAGAAGGGAAGTGTAGGTAACTAATCAGTGAGAGAGAGAAGGGAGACGTAGGCCACTAATAAGTGAGAAGGGAGCTATAGGCCACTAGTAATTGAGAGAAAGGAGGTGTAGGCAGCTGATCAGTTAGAGAAGGGAGGTGCAGGTGACCAATAAGTGAGAGAAGGGAGGTGTAGGTAACCAATCAGTGAGAGAAGGGAAAGTTAGGTAACCGATAAGTGAGAGAAGGGAGGTTGAGGCAACTAATAAGTGAGAAAAGGAAGCTATAGCCAACTAATGAGGTAGAGAAGGGATTTGGGGCGAACTAGCGAGTGAAAGAAGGGAGGTGTAGGCTACTAATAACTGAGAAGTGTGCTATAGGCCACTAATAATTGAGAGAAGGGAGGTGTAAGCAGTTGATCAATGAGAGAATGGAGGTGTAGGTAATCAATAAGTGAGAGAAGGGAGGTGTAGGCAACCAACAAGCGAGAGAAGGGAGGTATAAGCGACTAATAAGTAAGAAGGGAGCTATAGGCCACTAATAATTGAGAGAAGGGAGGTGTAGGCAGCTGATCAGTGAGAGAAGGGAGGTGTAGGTGACCAATAAGTGAGAGAGGGGAGGTGTAGGTAACCAATCAGTGAGAGAAGGAAGACGTAGGATACTAATAAGTGAGAAGGGAGCTATAGGCCACTAATAATTGAGAGAAAGGAGGTGTAGGCAGCTGATCAGTGAGAGAAGGGAGGTTTAGGTAACCAATAAGTGAGAGAAAGGAGGTGTAAGCAACTAATCAGTGAGAGAAGGGGAGCTGTAGATAATCAATAAGTGTGAGCAGAGAGGTGGATGTAACCAATAAGTGCGAGAAGGGGGGTGTAGGCCACTAGTAAGTGAGAAGGGAGCTATAGGCCACTAATAATTGAGAGAACGGAGGTGTAGGCCGCTGATCAGTGAGAGAAGGGAGGTGTAGGTAACCAATAAGTGAGAGAAGGGAGGTTTAGATAACCAACAAGTGAGAAGGGAATTGTAGGCCACTAATAATTGAGAGAAGGGAGGTGTAAGGAGTTGATCAGTGAGAGAATGGAGGTGTAGGTAACCAATAAGTGAGAAAAGGAAGCTATAGCCAACTAGTGAGGGAGAGAAGGGATTTGGGGGCAACTAGCGAGTGAAAGAAGGAGTGAGAGAAGGGAGGTGTAGGTAACCAATAAGTGAGAGAAGGGAGGTTTAGGTAACCAATAAGTGAGAAGGAAGGTTTAGGCAACTAGTAAGTGAGAAAAGGAAGCTGTAGCCAACTAACGAGAGAGAGAAGGGACGTGGGGGCTACTAGCGAGTGAAAAAAGGGAGGTGTAGGCTACTAATAACTGAGAAGGGTGCTATAGGCCACTAATAATTGCGAGAAGGGAGGTGTAAGCAGCTGACCAGTGAGAAAAGGGAGGTGTAGGTGACCAATAAGTGAGAGAAGGGAGGTTTAGGCAACTAATAAGTGAGAAAAGGAAGCTGTAGCCAACTAATGAGGAAGAGAAGGGATTTCGGGGCAACTAGCGAGTGAAAGAAGGGAGTTGTAGGCTACTAATAACTGAGAAGGGTGCTATAGGCCACAAATAATTGAGAGAAGGGAGGTGTAAGCAGCTGATCAGTGAAAGAAGGGAGATGTAGGCAACTAATAAATAAGAGAAGGGAGGTTTAGGCCATTAATAAGTGCAAGGAGGTGGGTTCAGGCAACTAATCAGTGAGAAACGGGAATTGTAGACAACCAATTCGTAAAAGAAGGAAGGTATGGGCAAACTAATTAGTGAGAGAACAGAGGTTTAGGCCATTTTAAATGAGAGACGAGATGTGTAGGCAATTAATAAGCGAATAATTAAAGCTGTAACCAACTAATGAGGTAGAAAAGGGAGGTGTAGGCAATTGATCAGTGAGAGACGGGGGTGTAGAGCATTAATAACTGGGAGAAGGAAGGTATGCGTCACTAATATGTGAAAGCAGGTGGGTTCAGGCAAATTATCAGTGAGAAAAGGGAGTTGTAGGCAACTAATCAGTGAAAGAAGGAAGGTACCTATAGGCAACTAATTAGTAAGAGAACGGAGGTGTAGGTCACTAATAAATTAGAGAAGGGAGGTGTGGGGAACTAATAAGTGAGAGAATAGAAGGCTAGGTGACTAATAAGTGTGATAAATACGGAATGGACAACTAATATAGTGACGACGAGGAAATAGATAACTAATGAATGAGAGAAAACAAAGATTGGCAACGTATAAATGAGAGAAGGAAGGTATAGACAACATGACTGTCTCAATAGCTGTATATTTTTCTAGTACATAGACATAGACAAATATCCTTTTTTGAAATACGGCCAAAACCTTTGGGGGTTCTAGTTGCCTACCTGGTCACTAGACCACATTCTAATAGATTGTTGCCCACTAGGTACGTACAAAATGGCCAATTTTGTTAAGTATTTTTTGTTTTGCCTTTGTTTAGGCCAATAAAAATGGTTTTATGAATACTTAAGCCAATCATTGGCCGCTTCTAATAAACTTTTCGATGCAAACTGACCAAGTGAATTTTGTATACCAAACTGTAATTTAGTAATCGCTAGATGGTACAGATGATAAATTATTAGAATTTTCTAAGCTTGGCACACTGTTTTCCAGTGTTTCAACTTTCTACTAAACAGTTTTAGATACCTGTTATAAAACGAACCTGGAAAAAACAAAAACTATATGCATTAATTTTCGTCGAAGAACCACTGAAGTTTGGCCATAATTTTCCGATTCACCCTGTATATCATGATTTTTGTACTCCACTGACTCTCAATTTGCAGCGAAAAACACTGCTCGGGAAATGTTAATCAACAGCTCAATGGATTGTTTATTGCTCACCTTAGAGTATGTATTAATTGATATGGTTTTGATTCTAAATTGATGTAGTGAGCAGATAGCGAATGCCCTGGTATATTTCAATTGATCAAGTTATTGTAAAGGACGGACATAATCAGAAATGTTCATCAGTTTAGAACAAATTAGTTTAATTAGTTAGACGAGGGTATATTAACAAATTGGTGTAAATTTTTCGTACAAGCAATTGTATAACGCGGAATCAATCTTGCATCATTGTATTCTTCTATTGCGGAGGAGGAATATGAAATGCTAATACCTACTAGACGTTCAGTAAAAAACAGGGCTCAAGGTTGTAGTCTCTTAAAATCTGTACCTATAGGGTGGTTGATATTTTATCCTTCAGTAAATATTTATTTTATATTGGACCTATTCCAAAAAATTTACCAGAAACTTCTAGTCCGATTTTATATTAAAAAGAATTTAGCAAAAGTAAAATAACAAATAAAATGGATACAGCCTTGCGTCATTTTTATAATATAGACTGTCCATTAAAATAAGTAATAGCTCACCAATCTTCGGTATATTTAATATTAAAGTCGCTATCGAGGAAATTTAGCTCTTTGGTCCATCCTGTGTATTCGGCTGATCACATTGGTTCAGTATTTATCACCTTTTACGGCCTTGAAGTTAAAAGAATGTTATCTAAATTTCTCTGGTAGGTTGATGTAGCTGTAAACAAAAACATGCAATTTTTTGCCCATTACCGTTTGATTGTGGAGTTCGTCCACATTTTTAATTGAGTTACCGTTTTGCTGCAAGCCGAACCACTTCAACCTGCCTTATAAGCGACTTGTACCACTTTTACTACCTTGCAGCGTGATATAATGGTTATTTATATTTTTATTATCATTACTGGATGTATTTGCGAAGTTAGAACGTTCTCCCGTGGGCGCGACCATACTTGTTTTCGCACTTTTGGCCAAGAACCGCGTTTTTTCTCGGTATTTTAGCGCAAAAGCGTTATTTTTAAAAGTGCAAGTGGTTGCAAGGCGCCGCGCCGGCCAAATCAGTCCCAATTGTCACGCTGCTTGTGCTTGTTCTCTAGCGCAATAAATAATGTTTGAAATTTCCTTTGAACAGTTGGAGTCATGGTTCCAAAGAGGCTCGAAGAAGGGCGGCCCCGTGTCCCGGTCAGGGGGGAACCTTTCGACGTCCCGCCCGACATCGGAAACAGATTTTGGAGAGCTGGATGAGAACCAGCTCAAGATATACGAACAGACGATTAATGCCATGGATAAGGACGAGATCGATAAGAGGTTCGAGGAGCTCTTGGTCAGTATTTTACCTTGGATTGGTGGTTGAAATTTTACAGAACGTTTCAATTTGTAGACTGATATGAACTTAAATGAAGATAAGAAGCAGCCGTTGCGCTCGTATCCACAAGAAAACAAGAAAAAAATGCTCATAATGCAGTACAAGGGAGCGAACCAAGTCAAAGAAAGCAAGTTTGATACGCCGCAACAGTATATAAATTATTTAGAAAATTACTCCAAGGCTGACACGTTGAATCCGAACAAGATTTACAACTGTGTCGAGTCCCTAAGGATAGCTTTAACTAGTAATACTTTACGTTGGGTCCATGACTTTGGAATTAAAGGACTCCAGACGGTTTTGAATATTTTGGATCTAGCCACTAAATGGTGAGGTTAATTACGATGACAATAGTGTTTGTGTGAGTTTGAAGAATTTTTCTGTGTGTTAATGCAACCTTTTTTTAGTAACAAAGACGATAAGTTTGAGAAGATCCAGTCGGAGTGCATAAAATGCGTGTTGAAGTTTATAAACAATACGGAAGGCATAAAGGAGTTCTTCAGCCACGATCGTGCTCACGAAATTGTTGCCAACTGCATAGACTACAGGAAACCATCTGTGATGATTCAAGCCCTACAGGTGAGAAAGTTTTGCATTGTTTTAGGACACACTGTATATTGTCTTGATTGAAAGGGAAAAATCTTCAAATTATTTTTTCTAAGATTATGCATTAATAAAAAAATTAAATCCTGAAATTCTGATTCCATATTATTTGTATTCCAATAAAATTTTTGTATAAATATTTTGTACAGTTTTCATTTATGCTCTTTTTATTATTTTCTTCGTATTACAGATTCTAGCTGCCTTATGTTTTTTATCGGATAATAATTCTAGAATATTAGGAATTGAAAAAACCTTATCCGCAATAACTAAATTAAGTGAAGAGAAAAAATGCGAGAGGTTTTTGCCCATAGTCGAAGGCATAACCATGACCAGCAATGATGAATTATGGGTAAAGCATTTGCTACAAAGTTACAAAAAGCAGGAATGCGAATTTTTTTTGTTTACAGAGTATGTGTCTGCAGTTCATAAATGCACTTCTCTCTCAAACCGATGATTTTGAATTTAGAATGCACCTAAGGAATGAAATTGTCCGAAACGGTCTCTACGATAAATTAGGTATGGCTTCATCAACTTCATAATGAAATTTTCAGCTTATATGTTGATGTGTCTTTCAGACTATCTAAAGAACCAATCCACCCCATTAGTCAAAAATCAGTACAACATATTCGAGAACCTGAAAGAAGAAGACGCGGATGAGCTTCAATCGAGGTTCGACAATGTTCGAATGGAAATAGATGATATAAATGATTGCTTTGAGGTTCTCAAAAATACCACATTGGATACACCAGCCGAACCATATTTCCTGAGCATCTTGCAGCATCTACTTTTCATTAGGGACGATTATTATATTAGGTGGGTGTTGGTTAAAGTACATGGTGAAAAGCACAAATCAATAATTCTGTCGGACAGATTCCTGTTTGATATAAAATTTTGCCATTTAATTATTTTTCTTGTAAGAAAATTCAAAATTTCACCAGAAAAAACTATAAAAAATCAAGAAAGGCAATCACATAAAAAAAAACATAAAAACTCTTGTTTTAAAATAATTCTAGTCTATATAATTACAATGGTAGAATATTTCTCTGCAATAGATTTCATCAAAATTTCTCACGATCTCCTCTTCACCATCTCCTCTTCACCATCTTCCCTTCACCATCTCTTCTTCACCGTCTCCTCTTCAACATCTCTTCACTATCTCTTCTTCACAATCTCCTCTTCACCATCTCCTCTTCACCATCTCCTCTTCACCATCTTCCCTTCACCATCTCTTCTTCACTGTCTCCTCTTCAACATCTCTTCACTATCTCTTCTTCACAATCTCCTTTTCACCATATCCTCTCCACCTGCTCCTCTTCACCATCTCCTCTTCACCATCTCCTCTTCACCATCTCCTCTTCACCATATCCTCTCCACCATATCCTTTTCACCACCTCCTCTTCACCATCTCCTCTTCACCATCTCCTCT
>JABXWE010074788.1:0-10424 GCA_014611495.1 Limonius californicus
ATAAGCAACTTCGTCGATACCTACGACTATACTATAATAATTATGAAATCCGTGGACACGTAACTTTAGATTGTGTGTTAAAATGTTGAAAATAATAAATACAAGGTGTCCGACGTAAGACGATATACATGCGTATATGGGCTACCTCAATGAACTCCATATTAGATTATTACCAACAATAGAAATAATATAAAGAAGACAAGAAAACTGGGTTGCTTCGAAATTACCACAAAACAACTGAATTATCTCTCCTTAATAAATATAAATAGAAAAAAAATAGAAATGTATGTAACGTAAGAAATAAAGAAATAAATAAATAAATCCTTTATTTACAACAATGAGTAACCACTCGCAGAAGTAAACGCTTGTGCGCGAGCTCCTAAACATTAAATTTTACATAATACTGTAACATTTAAATTTAATTTCATAATTATTCGCAATCTATAAGTACACTGTTAATGGAATTACGAATTAATACTATCTCGTAAAGTGTACCTTAATTACTAAATATAAAATAAAAACATTGCACTAATTATAGGAACTTTTTCTTCTTTTTCTTAATATATGAAAACCTTCTGCGTGTGTCTAGGTTATCACCTTTTTCTGAAATTTCCCAAATATCTTTATATTTCGCGTTTTATTTCGTTAATCTCCATAGCTTTACTTCTTGTTAAATGTTGATGTTTGATTTTTTCTAATTCGGCGCTGTGTTTGTCTTGATGGATTATTAGATCTTTGCTATATGTGGTTCTGACGTCAAAAATTTTTAATTCTTGATATAATAATTCAGTAGAATATCTGTTTTCTTTATTGTATATAATTTTTATTGGTCGTTTTTGAACGATTTCTATTGGTTTTATGTGATTAATATCTGCAGATCCCCAAGCAATGATTCCATACAGAATTAATGAGTCTACTGAAGCATAGTAGATTGTACGAAGATTTCTTAATACCAATGTTTGCTTTAATACTTTAAATTTAAAGAGAACCCATGTTAATTTTTTTGTAAAGTTTCCGGTTTGCACGTTCCATCTTACGTAGGTGATGATCAATGTGTACTCCTAGGTATTTTATACTGCTTACTTAGTCTATGGTGATGGTATCTTGCCCCTGGCTAGATACTTGCAAATTGCTGAAAGGGGGGAGATTGTAATTATGACATGTGAAAGGTATATATTTTGTTTTACTGTAGTTGACAGAGAGCAGTTTCTTGTTAAACCATTCTATAATTATCTTCAAATCTACTTCGGTTTTTTGTTTAAGTGTTGTCCACTTAGTATCTCTATAGAAAATTGCAGTATCATCTGCAAATGCATAGATGTTGACGACGATTTTCCGTTGGTTTATTAAATAATGGGGTGGACAGAAACAACTCGCGACCTTAGCGGGTTTATATCTTTCATTCGAATGTGTTTAATGAAAATGTAATTATCGGAAAAGTGAGGTCCCGTTACATTACGTAACTAATATTTTGCCCAAAAAAATCAGTTTCACCATATAAATTATTATATTGCTTGTTTCTATTCACCTTCGATGCGGGGTCAATAGAAACACCCATTGATTTCCCTCATATTTTACGCTTACAAGGTATGTAGGTGTCTAGAACAATAAAAATGTTTTTAAATCATATTAGATTTCTTTTTTTAAGTAACCGCTTAAATCAGCAGGAATATAGGCTAGGAAGTAATAAATGGATAAAGCAATTAGCTATATAGTTTATTATCAAAAAAAAACAAATACTTAACATTCTTTTTCTTATATATTAAAAAGTTTAACATGGCAAATAGGTAGAACACCAAAAATTGCTCTTTTGGGGCCAGGTTTCCTACAACTTGTTCATAAGAGACTTTGTAAGAATGTTCCTTCAAACTCCTTGTAATTTTCATCTAATTGGGTCACATTTCCAATATAATATTTGTACTTCTTGGATTTCGCGGATTTTTCTATCACAAAGGCAACAAGTAATAATAATAATAATAATAATAATAATAATAATAATAATAAGGTTTATTTAAAACATGCTCGTAAAATTTACAGTTTTCATTACGGTTACAATTTTTGTTTGTTTTGATTACGTCTAGAAAAAAAGTTGGTGCCTTAATGCTTTAATTAAACTGAATTAATACTCACTGAAGCATAGCTTGTGCGTGAGGTTTTTAAGAAAATCCGGTACCATATTGAATTTATTAGCTATCTTATTCCTAGGATTACAACTAATTTATGTATTGCACTCTTTAGGTGTCTACAGTTTAGTAACTACTTATCAGTCCATGTGAGATTGCACTTAATTATGCTACATAGTTTTATGGTTACGGTCTTAATTAAATTATTATTCTAAGTACAAAATCGCATCTAATTATGTTACATTCTTAATTTATTGTGAAAAACTTAACATATTTCCAGACGAGCAGTGAAAAAAATAAAGTAGAAAACAAGTATCTTATAGAGTAGGAATTCCTGTTAACGAGTGTAAGCAGCTATGATTGCATAAATATAAAGATTTTATGTTGTTGGGAGAACCTTTTCTTAGAAGTATTTTTCTACGTATGCTATGATTTTGAGCCGATTTTGTGTTTGTATCCAATTCATGATTTTCTTTTTGAAATGCGTAAGTAGTTTTATACATCTGATTTCTTTGGGGATTAGGTTAAATAGCCTTGGCCCAATAAAGTTGACAGACTTCTGACCGACTTTTTTCCCAGTTCTGTGTAATTTCCTGTGGTTTTTGCTTTTGGTTCTGGTATTATGCTGATGGTCGATATCTTCTAATTTATGTTTGTTTTTAAATTGGTAGTTTATGATGCATTTGAAATATAGCAATCTTATGTCAAGGATTTTTGTGTCCAGGTATAGTTGTTTTGTTGGGTACAAAAATGGTTTGTTGAATATAATTTTTAGAAATCTCTTTTGTAAGGATTCGATGATTTTTAAATAGTTTTTAGGAGCTGCACCCCATGCTGTTATACCATATTGTAGCAAGGAGTCTACGAGTGCGAAGTAAACTGTTTTTAAGGTTTTCAGATCCAGGACTTGTTTTAATATTTTGAATTTAAACAGTAGACATCGAAGCTTTTTAGCCAGGTTAAGTATATGGGTTTCCCATCTCAGATGAAGATCGATGTAAACCCCTAGGACCTAGGGGTTTACACCCGCAAGAGACATCGTTTCAAAGATTGAAGGATAGATTTGAAGAAACTGGTCGCATTTCGTACAAGAAACAGAATCGTCGAAAGAGGGCCGCGCATGAAGAAAATGAGTTTACTGTTTTACTGGAACTGGTTGAGGATCCGCATAAAAGCACTAGGGCCTAGGGCCTAGGTACTTAATTTGGTTGACATGTTCAACGTTTATCTGGCGTCCCTGCTCATCTTTGATGGTTAGGATATTGAAAGGAGGGCGATTGTAATTGTGGCAGGTGAAAGAGATAAATTTGGTTTTTTTATAATTAACTGTTAATAATTTCCAGTCAAACCATTTTTTTATTAACAACATATCCATTTCAGCCTCATGTTTTAGGTCTTCCCAAGTGTTTCCTTTATAGAAAATGGCGGTGTCGTCAGCGAAGGCGAGGACTTTCCCTTTCGAAGGCAGTTCAAATAAATCATTTATGTATAATGTAAATAATATGGGGCCCAAGACGGTTCCTTGTGGTACTCCGCATTCTACTATTGCCTTCTCACTAATAACATTGTCTATCTTTACGTACTGTTCTCTGCTTTGTAGGTAACATTTGAAGAGTTTGTTAGCAGTCCCTCGAATTCCTATGTTGTTTAGGGCTGACAGTAGTAGTTCGTGGTTTACTGTATCAAACGCCTTGGCTAAGTCTATGAAGATACATAGGCATGGGCTACCTTCATCAAGTCCTTCTTGTATCTGGTTTACTAGGGTGATTATTGCATCTTGTGTGGAGAGTCTTTTTTGGAAACCAAATTGATCCCCAGCTGTTAGTTGGTATTTCTTTATGAATGCTTTAACTCTTAGTACTAACACCTTTTCGAATACTTTCGCGATGTTAGACACCAGTGAGATAGGCCTATAATTTTCCGGAACTTCTTTGTCACCATTTTTAAATAAGGGTTTTATAACTGCCGTTTTAAATACTTTTGGGCAGTCTCCCGTCTCAAATATTTTGTTTATTACTATTGCTAAGGGTTGAGCGATGATTTCAGCTACATTCTTTAATGTTTCTGATGTTAAGTTGTCTAGTTTCTCTGAACACTATGTAACCTCATTGATTTTTCAATTTCCTCATTTTTAATTGGCGAAACGTTAGTAAAAAACCTCCCATGTATGTATATTCCAAGTTGATTTTCATTATTGGTAGACTTTTCTATGGGCAATATATCATTTATTTCTTGATAACTTTCTTCTTGGTGGCCCCCGTCTACTACTTCTTCTTGAATTTCATTACTTTCTTCCTCAAAGTTTACTGGACTCATACAGCTATCGCTGTCATGGAGTGGCCTCTGTAACACTTTTCTCTGCAGGTACCTCAACTTTTTTGCGTCTCTTTTTCTGAGTGCCACTGGTACTAGCATTTCCATATCGCATTTCTTTTAATAATGATACAACGGAGTTATTCACCTGCTCTGCGACTTCGTTATATTCAGCAGATTTATGTGGAAGCCTACCTAAAACCTCTTCGCGATTCAAGGGAAAAATTCCACATTTTCCGAATCTGGCCTGAACATTTTTTTTTCTATTTCACCCATCAATTCTTTAAGAAAATGAGGAAATTTGTCTTTTGGAATACTTGCAACTTGCTCCCCAGACCCCATCCTCCATTTCCGCATTACTTTCGCCTACCTGCCTTGAGCGGCTGAAATAATGCAAGGTCCAGAACAAAGACTATATATACCTAGACCTCTAATCTTAATACAAAGGCGATTCTGACAAATATGGTGTTGGAATACGGATAGTGGTGGCGACGACATCGCTTTTCTTGATGACTACAGTAGGACAAACATGTAACGAGATGAAAGAATTGACGAGTAAACACATAAAACAAATATTGTGGTTCTTACACATTTTAACAGTTTTAGATGAAAAATAGGATGAAAGGTTATCTCTTATCAACACCTTCTTCCCAGGAAGGTCTTTTAAAGCCGGAATAGCGTTTTTTTCTACCCAATCTTCGAAAGAATTGGAGTCGAACCACCCACTTTGGCTTCGATTATATCGGGTTCCTTTTGGACCCCCCACGGTCCACGATTGATATAAAGTATGTGCTTTATACACTATATAGGGTGGCAATATCTTTCCCTCTGCCGTTGAAGCAAACATAAGAGATGTTGCACTCTTACTATAGTTGCACATCCTTTCAGGATACCGACAACCACGTTTGGAAATAACCCTTTTTCGATCTGGGTCGTCCCTGAGATTGGTCTCATCAAAATTCAAAATTACTGCAGGTTATTAATTGCTCTACGATCAGATCTTCTTCGTGGGAGGTTAATACAGGTAGTCCTCCATGTTTCTTTAAATTAGGATTCTTATGGTGGCGGTAGAGAACTGAATAGTTGATTTTGTATTTTACCGCAGTCTGTCTATACAGTAAACCACGATTTATGTCGTCAAGAGCAGCCCTTAGTGCATTTTCGTCGATTTTTGGTACATGTTGCTCCGAGAATCATGTATATACTCTTTCGGCATCGTCTGTAATGAAGAAAAAAGTAACTGTGGGGTGAATAGAAACATCGAGGTGAATAGAAACATTATGTTTCTATTCAGCCTTCTCTATTCCTTACCCCAACAATTGTATTTCTTACCTGGTTCTTTCACCACTTCCCACATAAAGTGTTTCGAGGTCAAATTTTATCAGCTGTAACGCACATGCAGAAACGGTTGGCTAAAACAGTATTACCAATTGAAAAATCCAAAAACACCTGAAAACACGTTGACAGACATCTAAACAACACATTTATGTGGTTAAGTTGCGGCAAAGGTGAAAATTTGTAACACGGGATTTTTTTAAACTTTTAGCACTTTCGTTTTTATTTACCGTACAGTTTTTATCTACCCCATTTTACGGTAGTCCATTTATGTACACTGTACAGAGTACAGGACCAAAAACTGTTCCTTGTGGAACACCGTATTCAATTATTAACTGATCACTTAACGTTTCTTCAATCTTTACGTACTGATTTCTGTTTTCCAGATATGTTTTAATTAGTTTATTGGCGTGACCGTTGATATCAATATTGTTTAAGATTTGTATTGTTCGTTGCGGTTTACCATGTCAAATACTTTTGCTAGATCAACAAAAACGCATAGGCTCTCATCTAAAGCTGCTTGAATTTCACTTGCTAATCTAACAACTGCATCCTGTGTAGATTTAGCATTTTGAAAACCAAATTGGTTCTTTGTAAATTTGATTAGTCTTGCATTTACAAGTTTTTCAAATACTGGTTTGATATTAGTGAAATGGGTCTGTAATTTATGGAATTATATCCTTGCCTCCATTTTTATGTAGTGGTTTAATTACAGCTGTTTTAGTGCTGCTTGGGCATTCGCCAGATTCAAATATTTTATTTATTAGAATAGCAAATGGAGATGCTATAATTTGTGCTGCTTGTTTTAACACCTCTGCTGTTATATTGTCCATTACCGGGGCGTTTCCTACTTTTAATTCTTTAATAAGTGATATTATCTCAGTTTAATTTGTTGATATTAACTACATTGTTTCACAGTTGATGTTTTCGTTAAAGGCTATTTGATTATTTGTTTTTATTTTACTTGCCAGCTGCTTTCCTGCATTAATATAATGTGCATTAAAGATGTTAGCAATTTCTTTAGGTTGCTTAGTTAATAAATTCTTAGCATCTTTTACTTGTTTTCCATTATTGCTTTTAACCTTTCCTTGATAGGAGTTATGTAAGTGTATTCCACATACCCTTGTTTGATTTGTCTCTGTTGATTCTATTTATGAAGTTATTATTTTAGTATTTCTGATTAAATGCGTCAGTTTGTTTTTATAGCTGTTATATTCTCTCTGGCTTTGCTATCTTGGGGATTATTTTGATAGTGTATGAACAGTTTTTCTTTGGTATTTATAGATCGTATTTGCAATCCATTCCTTTCGTTTAATCTCATTTTTCTTTTGCTTTATAACTATAGTTGCATATTGAACTGCTTCAGTTATTTTCTGGGTAAGATAATTGGCTGCTTCTTCGGTGTTCAAGTCGGCAATGTTTGCTTCGAAGGGAATTCGAGATAGTCGGTCAATTTACTGTAGTTTATTTTTTTTGTACTCCTACATTCATTTATATTCGTATTATTACTGGACTGATGTTCTATGTATAAGCTATTCATGATAGGGTAGTAGTCAGTTATTTTGTAATAAAGTATCATTGGAGATTTTATATGAAGGGTTTTTTAAGCGCCCAGTAAACCAACAAATGTGTTTGTCAAACATTATGTTTTTTTTTACAGATTTGACAAACACCCGTGCAAAACGTACAATCAATATTTGTCAAATCTTCAGTTTTTATGAATTCTCGTAGGGTAACGTTTGTGAACTACTTGAGACGGTGAAGTATTCCTTGTATCAAAAATGACTGATTCGGATAAAGCATTTCTTGCATTGACTCTAGTGCTGTGTCTTAAAAAAAAGAACAAGACGGTGGTCAAAAGAATGGTTGAAATTAAGAGATAAATATACCCATAAAAATTTGCTATTTTGCAATATTACACAGAGAACCAAATGATTATGTTAACTTCCTACGAATGGACAATAAAACTTTCAATGACTTGTTAGAACTACTTCGTCCTCATATTGAAAAAATAGACACAGTTATGCGAAAATCTATTCCAGCATCTCAAAGAGTATCAATAACCTTGCGATATTTGGCAAGTGGATCCGATTTTGAAGATCTAAAATTTCAATCTTGTATTGCGGCTCGTACACTGACTGGGATTGTTGTAGAAACATGTGAAGCAATTAATGAAACATTAATCAATATTCAGGTAAGTTTTTATTAAGTATTATATTTTGAATAAATGTCTCACAGTCCATAAAATGATTTTAAAAAATTTGCTGCGGTATCAGCTTCGGATGGAGTACTTGAAGAATTTTCACTTGTGAATTCTTGTAAATCTTCAAAAACTTGTATGTTCTGCGAGTCGTTCGTAGGTGATGGGGAGGAACATAAATTGTCATCGATTGTTCTGTTGGAATATGTGGTATGGGAGAAGGATTATGTGAAATGGGAGAAGGAGTATTATAGGATGTGGGTGAAAGATGATATCTTATATGTGAATGTGGTGAACTGAGTGACCAACTTGGAGGTGGATTAATTGTGACAGCATTTCTGTGTAGGTTACCGAGTTCCCCTTCAAATAAAAATTCATTGACAAATTTTTCCGCAAGCCTTTTTTGATCTATAGGCATTCTTTCTAATTTGAAGGCCCAAGTCTTTGCAATTATTCCACATTCACTCTCTGGTTTCTTAAAATGTTCTCTGGCTAATAACATTAAGTCATGTTGTACATTATCGTCTCTTTTCTTCTTTTTTGTAGGCTGCACTGAACGCGTTGAACCCGGTGTTGATGTTTGGAACGATGTTGATGATTGTGTAGATGATTTCTGTAAAAAGCACAAACCATACATGTATGTATATTATTTTTTTGTTTTAGCTACCCAAAACACAAGAAAATTGGAAAAATCTAGCTAATCAATTTGGAAATAGATGGAACTTTTTTAACTGCATAGGAGCTGTGGATGGCAAACACATCACTACAAAAATCTGACAATTCCGGTTCCTATTATTATAATTACAAAAGGACATACAGCACAGTACTGATGGCTAGAGCCGATGGAAACTATGAATTTATTATGGTTGATGTTGGCACTAACGGAAGAGTGTCAGATGGAAGAGTAATAAAAAATACAAACTTTTGGGATCTCTTTGAGAATGACCAGTTGAACATTCCAGAGCCTAAAGAATTGCCAAACACTGACAAGAAAATGCCTTTTGTCTTTGTTGATGACGAAGCTTTTCAATTGCTTCCTAATTTTATGAAACCTTACAACAAAAATGTGCTAAATGAAAACAGAAGGATATTCAATTATCGTCTCTCTCGCGCTTGACGAATAATTGAGAATGCATTTGGTATTCTTACATTTCGGTTCAAGATTTTTCACAAACCCATTAAACTATCTCCTGACAAAGCAAAAACCGTAGTTCTGGCATGTTGTCATTTACACAATTTACTTATGAAACAAAAGAATTATCTTCGACGGGGGGACGTAGACGTTGAAGATTGTGCTTCGGGGAGTATTGCACCTGGTTTTTGGCGAAATGAACCAAACCATATGGTACAAACTGAACGATCCAGAGCAGGAAACACTACATTGCAAGCAAAACAAGTCAGAGATGATTTTTGTGAATATTTTAGCACAGAGGGAGCAGTTCCATGGCAAAACAAGTGCTTGCAGTAATTTAATTTTAATAATTCATTAGTAATAACTAAAGGTCGGAACAAATGCAAGTTGTATTCTAATGTAATTTTTGGATTTTTTTGGATCAAATTGTACTCAGAGCTTAGAGTAGATGGAGAACATACTTTTTTGCACGGCGTGCTCAAGCATTGTAAGTTTTACCAACTTTCTATACCATAATATTATTTTTTGCAAAAAATAAATTACCTTCCTTATTTTCACAGATTTACGCCGAGAGAAAAATTATTGTTAATTAAAATAACTTGTACATTATTTTAAGCAAATGCTTGCATTTTTTAAATGGTGTGTATTACAATGCGCATTTTTTCAATATTTTTGTGCATTTTTTCCGTGCCTCCCAAAATCTTCATGCTGTTAACTAGTAGAAAACAGGATTCCGATCAAAGGGAATGTGGAATGAGGAAAGGGCGTAACAAGGGAAGGGACGATCGGTCGGTCTATTGTTTTTCAAGGTCGGCGAGGGGTTCCACGGCGTCGCCCAATCCTCAAACACTCACACTACACCTTCAGTTCTCGGTTCGATAAATCTACAAAATAACGCTATAACTATTACAGATACGAAAAAAAAGCATAGCATCAATTTAGTAGCAAATGTTATAAGTTTTATTTTTGCATATGACTATATTTTTGCTAGAACCAATAGTTTCCGAGATAAAAACGAAAAACCGAAAACCACTAAAGCTCACCTCCGATTAATCAAGACTTTTGTATAATTCATCGCTAGACAGCTCTAAGCAAGTGTGCCAAGTTTCAAAACTGTTGGAATTATTCTTAGATGAGGGCCTTCTTTGCCCTTCGTTGACTAGACTATACGTAATTTTCATAAATCAGGTCGCATATTGTGGAAGTCTTTTTCCCCCACCCTTTAAACGCGCCTCCCTCCCAACTATGCTATCGAGTCACCCCCGTTACTCCAGAATTAATTAAAATTCGGGACACCGCGGGAGTCGAACTCGGGTCAACC
>JABXWE010074806.1:0-10023 GCA_014611495.1 Limonius californicus
ATTATTAATACTATTTAAGGCAGATAGCTTATATCTCTTGTTATTTGACCATAAATTATGTATTTAACTATTAGTTTGCTCATATTAAACTGTTTGATGTAGTGTTGTATATTTTAACATACAAAGTTCCTTCTGGCGAACTTTCCGTTGGAATTATTATATATATATATATATATATATATATATATCGAATATTGTTTAGAAACGTTGTCTACCCGCTTAAAATACATTCTCTATCGCGAAATAAATTTTTATGTAACCTATATAGTTTGCGAAGGCGGTTTACTTGTATTTGACAATCCTGGAAATTTCCCGGCAGAGTTGGTTGAATAGTGATACTCTGAGAAGAAAAAGGAGCTGTTAAGTACACGCTCGTCAGCCATAAATAATTTTTGGTATTTTAGTTTTAATTCCGATATAAGTACCAGATAAGAAGTTTCTAATATACACTATGTCTATTAAAGGGAAGTGTCTGAATATGGTCGAAGATGTTAAAAGTTGAAAAAATTAATAAACGTAGCAAGAAAAAGAATTATTGCGGCAAAATTTGGTATTCCGCCGACCAGTCTAACAACAATTTTCAAAAATCCTTACTCAATTTTAAACAAAGCCGGTAAAATGGAAAAGGGCAGTAGAAAACGATACGGCTATGGCATACGAAGATGTCGATGAAACAGTTTGAAAGTGGGTGCAAATCGTAAACGACAAAAATCTGCATCGCGTCCAATAATAAGAGAACAACACTCAAATTTGCGAAAACACTATAGCATTCTAAGCAAGCAAGCGTCGTTGGTTAGCTAAATTAAGGAGACGTCATGGTTAACTCCAAAAAATGGTGTCTGGTGAAAGCGCAAACAGTGCTGGAGCAGAATCTGGGAATTGGAAGGAAAACATGTATTGAATGCTGATAAAATAGGACTAGTGTTCAAACGTTTCCGACGTTGTTTCAGAAACACTTTGGTAGAACACGTAATAATGAAAGATTTACGGTGTTGCTGGGAGCCATTATGACTGGAACAGAGCAATTTCATCCTCTAGTGATAGGAAAAACCAAAACTCTCAAGGGTGTTCAATAGGCTGCAAATTTAATTAAAAAACATAAAACTGAAAGTTTTCCCCCAAATATGACTTCCTAGTTGCAAGGGCGTATTCAGCTCAAACGGAAGGGGGGACAGCTTTCTGAATCCAACTTATTTCATGGGAGAAGGGGTCCATGGGGACGGGGCGTGCAATAATACACTATAAATAAACTATTTATATATTTATATATAAATATAACTATTTATTAATAAAATTAATTTTTGAACAGTAATTTGCGAGGATTACTTGCAAATCTTCTAACTACAGCTTCCACTAATTGTTCCTTGTTTGCGAAATTCCAGTGCCGATGAATGCTTAGCATGTCTAACCCATTTAACATATTTTTAATTTGGCGAAGGGAGCAGAATGAACGCTCTATAGTGCTCGTTGTGCAGGGCTGTGAAAGCAAAATCAGTAGCGCCTTTCTGATGGTTGGAAAAAACAATTCGTTCTTGTTCAAAATCTCGATGGTATCTGGCGTTTCTTTTACCTTGTTCCACATTTTGAACCACAATTCCCTTTCTCCATCAATGTCCTCCAAATTGTAAAAAGTTGCACAAGATGAAGTACTTCCATTCCATTCCTCCAATGAAACATCTGTCATGTTACTCGGATGGAAATGCGTCAATGAAAATGCAGGCGATTTGTCCGCAGAAAATCTGACTTCTAAAAATGATATAATAGAATCCAAGTAAGGAATTATTAGAGACCTTTTCCAAAATTCGGATGGATTTCCGGCTGGACAGTTGCTTCTATGCATTTGTCGGCCAGCAACGCGGGTGGCGGTTATATCAACATTTAAATACTTTGCAATGTCGCCTGCTTCTTTCAAAATATTACCTGTGACGTTCTCCGCATCTTCCCGATGCTCTCCTAGCATGACGAGAATAGTTTGAATGTACTGGTTAGCTTTAACTATGTCAAGTGCCTTCAACTGAAGTGTATTTGCAACGGGTTCCAGTCTAGAGAAATACTTCACAATTAATGCTACTGACACAACAAATGATGACCTGCACGCCGCTGCATTCATTTGATACATTTTTTCTAGTTGCTGCATTACCCTCTTCAGCTAATGTCTCTAATGCTTCAACAACATCGACGAAGTGATCCTTAAAAACACGGATTATCTTGTACTTCTCTAACCATCTAATCTCACACAATTTAGGAATGTTCACAATAAGCTTGTGTCGTAAGACGTACTTGTAACAGATGACGCGTAATTTTCGTAATTTTCGTCTTTCTGGATACGCCCTTGCCCAGTTGTAACCTATAGACCAGGAGATTATAAAAATCTAAAAACATATTATCGTAAGCGGCTTTTCATAAGTACGATAAGACAGGTTGAAGAAACAGGCTCAAGAAATTCTAGAAAGGTAAATTAGCACTCAGCAAGATAACAAATCTTTCCAGATGAATCTAATATCGATGAAGATGAAAGTGATTCAGTGCCCAACCGACCGGCAGTTATCATTTCCTTGAAAGCGTACTTAGATAAACATTTTGTACTCCTAACTAATGGGAAGCTTTTCATGAAACTGTTTTTTCTTCTGTAAACGGAAATTTTAAACAAAAATCACCGATATTTTTCTACATGGCCATACGTAATTTTGTAACCATATGAGGGTAGTTTGATAAAAACCAAGTTTAACACCGTTTTGAGAAAAATACGATTTATTTCTCTGGATAGTATCGATTGAGGGTTACTCACGAGGTCCAGCGAGTTATCAATTTTTTCATTTCGTCGGAAAAGTAAATTTTCACAAAGGCTGCAACATACCCATTGACGGCCTTGATGACATCCTTATTCGACGAGAGTTTTTTCCCACTAGCACGAGGCTAAGTTCGAAGAAGAGAATAGGTGAGGAATCAAGTCAAAACCTAATTCTTACAATTTTTTCATTGCGACGGTCGATTTGTGACGCGGCGCGTTCTCTTGATAGTAAAAGAGCACTCTTTTGAGCGTCAGTCTTGGCCGTTTTTGTTTTAGCTCTTCTTTCAAGCGGTCGAATAATGTTGCATTATTATTATTATGAAGCTGTCACAGGCCTTGTAGGCCCATCCCTTTGGTGTGAGGCAAGGCTAAGCTAGTTTGCGCTATGCACAACAGGGCCCGACTCTGCGCGCTACCGTGCTAGTGCGTAACCGTGCTTAACCTGCCTGGAGAGGTGTATTTTTGTGTATATGATCTTGTTACTCCTCTAGTACGATCGTAACACGAGGAATGCCATTAATTTGATTCTCAGTGGCAAATGCAGACAGGTACCCAGAACCGATCACGTTTATCCAAAAATAAAGTGTTCAACGCTGGTGCAGAGTCCCCATGAACTTCATTCAACTCCGCTTTGATCTACGTCTAGATCTGGGTTGCCGTCCAGTTCTTTATATTAAAATGTTTTATCACTACACGGAAGTCATTTTGTTTTTCATTTGTGTGGCAACTGTTAGAATGCTCGTTTCAAACGTCTGTAGAATGTGAACAAAGCGTCGTTATGGCTGAAATTTGGCCTGAGCTACTTTGAAGAGTGATTCTTGTCAATTGTGACATCACCAAATGAATTGTAACACCATCTCATAGAAATTTACCAAACTTATCAAACCATTCTCGTACATATACTTTTTATCTGTATACTTAGTTATGTACAAGCATAATTTGTAGTTTAATGTTTAATTTTTTTGGTGAAAATTACGTATATTAAGTAACCCTTATTAAACATAATCTCCTACCAGCGGATTTTATTGCCAGAGAAGTTGTCTCTATAAAGAATTTTCTATATGATGAAGATTTGCTTTGGATTTATCTAGTTCCCAATGAAGAAATTCGACCATAATTAACAAACATACAAACATTACACTAGCGTAGCCAAGGCAGAGGATATTACAGCAAAAAGTAAAAGAACACATACATATCAATATCGTAGACCAAGAAACGTTTAAGGCCTACCCATTAAGATCTTTTAGTGTATTTTTGTAAATTTTTTCTATAAACTTCACAAAACAGTTCCTTTTAGTTACGAAACAGACAACGCAACATAACCATTAAAAAATAGGTGCAAAGCTGGGCATCATCCTCAATTGAGTAAAGTTGGAAATAAACGGGAAGAGCCTCCTGACGGAAGAAGAAGAAGAATTTCTATTAGTATTATATATTTGAAAATTGCAAGTTAGGCAACGATGAATAAACACAAATAAAAATAATGGCCACGGAAATGAAATAATTACGTAAAGTACAAGGAAAAACGAGAAGAGATCGCATCTAAACCAGGTCATTAGAGAACACCTAAACTGGAACCTCTCGTACATAAAACTGATAATAAACAAATAAAATGGCTAGGGCAAGTAATGGCGAAGGATTAAATCATATTAAGCGAAGCGTATACACTTGTTCTTTGTTATAAGCATCGTTTGCAGTTTTTTCTTCTTTTTATTAGCTTTTCCCTTCTTGCGTTTGCATCTTTGGGGTTTCTAGCCATCTTTTGAAGTTCCTTTTCTTGCACTTCCCTTAGCATTTTCCCTCTTCTTGGCGCTGTTTCTATTAGATTGTCGTTTCACGTCTTTCTAGATCTTCCGCTAAGTCGTCTTCCTTCTATTCTTGTTTTATAAGCCTGTTTCGGTATTTTGATATTTTCCATCCGTACTAATCTGGTCTACTATCGTTTTTTATAATATTTTAACAAGTATTATTTGCAAATTATACACAAGAGAATTTTTTAATGCTAACCCAAAATTGAAGACAATAATTAGAACATGACGATTGTGTAATTGGGAAAGAATCAAAAATAATTTTTGCGTTACATAGGAGTTGAATTGAATAGAGATTTCGTATGTAGGCAACTCATACATCAGGAGTGTATATTTAATGAGAGGTTTAGCTTAACATTATTTAAAATATTTTTGGATTTCTCCCCATCAAGTATATCAAAAGTTACTTTTAAATTACTTTTAGAGACCTTATCAACTTGTACAATATTTTTGTTTGATTAAGTACTCATTTCTAAAATGAACAAATCAATTGGACGTTCTAGGAAGAGATTTTAAGAGAAAATCCTAAACTTCTGTACAATTATTAACTACAAATGAAGCAATATCGAAAATGCATTTCACTCACCCTGGAAAAGCAGTAAAATCCAGAATTCTAGCAGCGGGGCCTTTATCAAGACCATTAAGTTGCTCCATATCCTTATCGTCCAACACAAAATCAAAAATATCAATATTCTGACGAAGGCGGGCTGGTGTAATACTTTTGGGTATTGTAACAATGCCTTTCTGGATAATGTGACGCAGTAAAATTTGAGCCTCGGATTTTGAATGCTTTTTAGCGATTTCTTTAACCACGGGGTTGCCCAGAATATCTGGTACTTCCTTACTACAACAAAAATAGGCTTCATTAAGTGGATGAGTATGCAGCCCACAATACACTACTAAATGTAAAGATATCTAAACGGTAAATGTATACATTCCACTAACTCAACTACTTACTCCTGTCCGAATTGTGCCAAAAACTTGCCCAAACCAGGGGAGCCTAAAGGTGAATACGCCGTTATAACAATTTTATGCTTCTTACAGAATTCCACCAACTCTTTCTGCTGATGGTAGGCATGCAGTTCAATTTGAAGATTCGCTGGTGGAATTCTGGCATTATCTATAATTCTAGATATTTGTTTAATATTGAAATTTGAAATCCCAATAGCTTTGGCCAAGCCAGCATCTACTTGGGCTTCCATTGCCTAGAAACGCAGTAATTGAAAATTGACATTAGAATAAACTATTTTCCTATAAAACTAGCACAAGCTGTATTTATCAAAATCGACGAATTAGTAGAGCACGGTAAATAATATTTGCCAGATATTTTTCTTAGTAGGCCTACCTTCCAAACGGCTACATGATCAGTGGTAGTATCAATGTCGCATAGACCTTCTGGTGTTATAGGATGTAAATTGCCCTCTACATCACGAAAAGTGAAAGGCACATGCACCAAATACACATCTACATAATCAACTTGGAGGTTTTCTAATGACCTCTTCAAAAATTTTGCAACCCCGTCTGGCCGAACGCCACTCGGTGGAACCTTAGTAACCAGGAAAAGATCCTCGCCTATCAAAAAAATTATATAATCGTCTTAAATATTTGCAAAAGTGTAGGAAACTCTTTACGGTTAAGTTTTCCAGATGTTATCCATCGGTTGACAACCTTTCCAATTACTTTCTCGTTGTCATAAACATAGGCTGTATCTATGTGGCGATATCCTGCTTCAAGGGCTGCTTCAATAGCTTGTTCCAGCTCAGTGTCAGTTGCCTGAATAAAAAATACATTTATTTTTTAGATAATTTAACGGTAAACCAATAATCTTATAGAACTATCACTCAGCATGAGTTTCAGCAATGCTGTTTCTTTAGCAATAACACTCCCTTCTATTTTATGGATTTTCCAATCATTGAATCATCTTTGTGAATTTATAATATACTTAGTTTAAACATATACATTTAATGTTAATGATTTGCTTGTGTATTTTTGAAAAGAAATTCTTCTCTAATTTAAAACATCGACACCTAGTGTAACAAAAAATAGAGCAGATATTGACGTGAAAGTAATAACGCGCATCACACTATACATATGTAAAATAAATACATAAACTTAAATGTTAACAGTCCAGCGAATACACAAATGTTTAGCCCAAAAGAACTAGCAACATTTTATTTACTTTACATTGAAATATATTTTCAATATTAGAAATATGTACTATTTGGTGAATAAACGATTAACCTATTACGTGTACTTGCTCATTTGCTTTATTATGGGGCGAGAGTAGAATAGACACTCTTCTCAGATTTATTAGTTTATCTGTAGAAGTTCAAGTTCCGTTGGTTTTTTAATTTTATGAAGGTAAAAAAATTGATGACAGCTTACTTGCTATTGACGTGTTTGGTAAGCAAGGCAGTTATGAGTTATACCAAGTGAGTTAAGGTTAAGTACGAGCAAAGAATATAGATCTATATCAATTTTATCCTATGCTGACGATACTGCCATAGTGTATGATGGGGAAAATTGGCCTATCCTTAAAAATAAGATAGGCCAAGATATAAAAATGATAAAGAAATGGATGGACAGTAATTTACTAACAATGAACATTAAAAAAACTAAATTTGTACCTTTTGCATCGTACAAAAATTCCTTGCCACGTTTTATGCATATAACAATACATAAATTTGATTGTATTGAGGCGAAGTGTAAGTGCGAAACATTTATAGAAAAATCGGATACAATTAAATATTTGGGTGTAACTCTGGACGTAAACTTAAAATGGGAAATGCATACATCATTACTTGTAAAAAAATTACGTGGTTTCTGCTATGTTTTTAAACAATTACGGGAATTTTTGCCTATTAAAACTTTAAAACAAATTTACACCGCGTTAATTGAAACACATCTATCCTATGGTATTTTGGGTTGGGGAGGAGTTTATAAAACGACTTTAAAAAATCTACAAGTATTGCAAAAATTACTTATAAAAATTATATTTCGTAAAAAGTTACGCTTCGACACAAATAAACTTTATTTCGAAACAAAAATCTTTGATATAAGGCAGTTATATTGCAAAGCTTTACTATAGAATATTTTTAAAAATCCCAGCCTAATCAATAGAAACATTGTATCCAATACTTACAGAACGCGCAATAAAGAAAATAAAATTGTGGATTGTCCTGTTGTAAAGAAATCTCACGGCAAAAGAAGTCATGCATTTTTTGCCGTAAAGGTTTACAATATTTTACCTAAACCTATAAAGGAAGAAACATCGTACAGAAAATATGTTAAATCTATTAAAGAATGGCTGCTCTGCTATCCGCGATTAGAAATTCAACGCCTTTTTGAGTAAATGTTTGTATCCGCTGCAGTAATTTATAATTTTTTATTATCTTTTTAATAATTTATATTTATTTGCCGTTTTATAAAATTCATTAATTCTAAATACATTTGTTGTTTGAGGAATAACTTTTAGTTTTATAATTTTGTTTATGTGTACTTCCACACTCAAGTTTGAATATAACTTAAGTGGAAGAGTGCCTTGTATTTGTTTTTTTTTTACATTTGTGTTACCAATTGTAATTATAACTGAAACTGAAAAATAAATACCTATTATTATTATTATTATTATTATTATTATTATATATATATTCTTTGGTACGAGCCTACTACCATTTTTAAAATGGGCAACCCAAAATACGTACCACAAGATACTGAGATATGTAAATTTTTATTGGAGGCATTATGAATACATAAAGTACAATTTCGTCTAAACTTGCAGATCCAAAGTTCACAGGTAAATGAAATAACCGATTGAACTAAGATAAGCGCCCAGGAACTCCAGAATCCACCGGGGACAAAAAAGTTGCGCTTGGTTGTAATACTATGAAACAGTTTAATCTCACATTATACTTGATTGCAAATGTTAGAAAGTCAAGAGTTACTAATATTAAATCATATATATATTTACGGAAAATTACACAAACCATTGGAAGTATATTATTATCGCACTTAATTAACAGAAACCGCTTGGTTTTAATACTATTAAAGTAAAGTATTTAGTTTAGTCACTGACGGCTTTATATTCTTCGTTTTCACTATCAGAGGAGTCATCATCCAAATTAACGATTAACGGTTCAACCTCGTCAATTATAATTTCACGCTGCCACCAAGATTTTATAAGATTTTCTGTATGCTTTATACAATCTCACTAGAGCTGGCAACCGGATTCGGATTTTCGGATATCCGGATTTTTTTTATGCGAAGATCCGAATTTTGTGGGAGCTAAAAATCCGGTATTCGGATTTATCCGGATTTCGGATTTTAGGTTTAGATCCGGATTTCGGATTTCTCACGGAGATCCGGATTTCCGATTTCTCACGGAGATCCGGATTTCGGATTTCTTACAGAGATCCGGATTTCGGATTTCTTACAGAGATCCGGATTTCGGATTTCTTACAGAGATCCGGATTTCGGATTTTTTTTTTAAATCAATTTGGAATTAGGATTTCTTGTGTTGATTCGGATTTCGAATTGTCTATACGAATTCAGATTTCGAATATTGTTTCTATGCAGATAACGGATTTTAGAATATCCGAATTGAATTTTGCATGTCGGTTAGAGCTATTACTTTTTAAAAATTAAATTGTATTTTAATTTTTAAAGTTAAGTTTTTATTTAAATACGGTTTACTGGTTACCAAAAAGAGCTTGATTTAGCTACTTAAATTGTGTATCATCCAATTCAGTCTTATAACGTTATCCTACTAAAAAGACTACACTCATCAATTTTAATTTGTGGCGATAAGTGCATATACTTTGTGCTGTCAAACGATTCTAGAATCGGAATCGCTTCTTAACTTTACGAATCGGTTCTGCTGCGTCATTAAAACCGATTCTCGTGTCTAGAATCGAAATCCGATTCTAGAATGGAGAATTAAACTCCGATTCTAAAATCGAAGATTTATTTTCGATTCTAAGAATTGAAAATTGATTTCCTAATCTAAAATCTACGATTCATTTAGTTTTTCAAGAATCTGTTTTCTACTCTAAAATCGTCAGCAAAGATTCGTTTTCGGGTTGAAGGATCACACATACAAAGACAAAATATTTCGGAGTACTCATAATAATCTTTCGCATCCTTCTTACTAAGGTAATCTTAAGCTTCCTATTTAAATAGGGGTTTTAAATGCACAGTTCCTCATGTGCGCAAACCTTTTCTACTTATTGTAACCACCTGTTAATACCATTTTGCTGTTTAACTATGCATTATTAACACGGTAAGCGGTTTAATGCCCGACTGCTCAATAGTAAATTTTATTATGCATAAAAAACAATAAAAACCAATATTATTGTAAGAACTCCCTCAAGCTATAATAGCTCTTTGAGTATAAAAACTTTTTTTTAAACTGATTCACATTATTAA
>JABXWE010074819.1:0-10887 GCA_014611495.1 Limonius californicus
TTTTACAAACACCATGTATATAAAAACGATATGAATGGATCTTGTTTTAATATCTAAAAATCCACGCAAACAGTATCTGATTAAAATTGAATACAAAACCTTTGCAAACAATTATTCTTATATAGAAAATGTATTCACTAAAATTTTAAAGAACTTCATTCACATAAGAATTTTAAGAAGTTTGACGTATTTCAGGTATTTTTCAATAGGTTTTACGGGTCAGCGCACAAGAACGGAATCTAAAAAGAAATTGGACGAAAGGCATTTTTAAAAGCGGTTCCTAAGAGTGGTCGGGAATAATTTGCATGCCAACATTTTAAAAGAAGTAATGGAATGGTGTGAATTCATATTTTCTCCATAAAACCCAAGAATTAAATCGAATGCTTTTACAATTTACTTTTAAACCTCAAATCTTAAGTTATAATCCGATTATAACAGCTTTGACTTTTCTCTATTGAAACAAAAAGAATAAATACTTAGAGCTCAGAATCATATAATCTTGCCAATGTAAAATTTATTATGGAAATTTATAGGTAGCATAATTATGTAGCCTTCTCCAAATTCAACTTTTATTAATCTTCTTTATAATTTCCTAATATCTACTGTAGTATAACAAGATAACTGCAACTATTTAGCAGTTTTGCCTGAAGAACAAGCAGAATTAATATATTGAAAGTCGCTAGCTAAAGTTTACCCCGTATATATACGATAAGTAATTATAATTGTTTCAGTTTAGTCAAAGGCCGCTAACATGAACGAAATTATAATTAATCATATGCGCCAAAAAGTTGCAAGTTACAAGTTTGCTAGTTTCGCTGCAAGATAATACGGTTATAGCTACATATGTTATAATTATCAAATAAATGGGAGCAGATAGAATATCTTTTAAATCATTTGGAGCGGATCACTTACTAAAAACACATCTAATTATTTGTCCCTAAACATGAATTAATATATTGATGGTTTATGTAGAAGTAAACAGGTAAATAATGTCGGCGTACTGCAACAATGTTTCAGAAGATTAGGCATCGTTGACGAAACCAGGATAATGGTTTTATTTCTAGATGATATTTCCTGTATTGGATATAAGTATACTCTTACATAACAGTCCCAATTTAGGTGATTTCAATGATGGAAGTGCATATTTTAAAATTAGTTTCGAATATACAGGGTGTTCCATTTTAGAAGTACATGACGCATCGCAATTTTTTTAAATAGAAATACCCATTTTCTTCTTCTGTATTTTGAAGCATCTTTAGTGGCCTATACAGTGGTGTAATAGTTTTGGAATTCGTTGAAGGAAAAATTAAATAAAAAATATATTTCGAAAAAATTAGCGTTGGCAGACCAAACTTTGAAAGCCCAGTATGAGTCGATCTTTCGAGATTTAAAAATGTGCTTTTGCATAGAGGCAGAATAGGCCATGTTTTAACTCTTGCCTTGTGCAGAACTTGATTATCTTATACAGGGCGTAGTTTAGAAAGCCACAAACTCAAGACACTTTAAAAGAGCCAAAACTCATTTTTTTTTCAAATGGAACCACCAATAAAAAAGTTCATAGGGTTGTGTAGTTTATTTTTCTCTATAATTTTTGTAGAACATGTCATACGCCTAAAATCACCCGTTTTTGAGGTACGGGCATTTTTTAATGTTGGTGCAACGCACTACATTAATCAAATTACCTGCTTTTAAAGATTGAAGGATAGATTTGAAGAAACTGGTAGCATTTCGTACAAGAAACAGAATACTGTTTACTGTTTTACTGGAATTGGTTGAGGATCCGCATAAAAGCACTCGACAAGATAATATAATAAAAATAAAAAATAACATAATCGAATTCTGGAAAAGGCAAGAGTTAAATCTCGAAAGATCGACTCATACTGAGCTTTCAAAATTTGGTCTGCCAACGTTGATTTGTCGAAAAATATTTTTTATTTAATATTTGCACCAACGAGTTCCAAAACTATTACACCACTGTATAGGCCACTAAAGATGCTTCAAAATACAGAAGAAAAAAAATGGGTATTTCTATTTAAAAAAATTGCGATGCGTCATGTACCTCTAAAATGGAACACCCTGTATAATCGATACTAATTTTAAAATATGCACTTCCATCATTGAAATCACCTAAAACTTGAATCGCAGCGGTAGCTTTAACGTGTCAGAAGTTATGGAAGAATTACGCCCTATTGACTCACCCTGTGTATTATACAATAGCTATGATATAGGGTATGATTAGTATTCGGTAATCCATGTGCTTATATGTCATTGTCCAAGTTTTCTAGCCAATGGATAGCCTTGGGAGTCCTTCTGTTGAGTTCTTCAATACCTACATTGAATTTGCGGCGTTCGCACTCATTCACAATGTGGACTACCGATTGTACAGGAGCACGGCAGTCTCATTCTGGTGTTTCTTGAATTTCACATGTTCCCATCATCTAACCACTCCTACCATGTCCTGTTCTGAATCGGTTTAAGCGACACCATAGATGCCTGGGGAGTTCAAAACCTGGTTACTTTTCAGTTGCATCCTTAACAATAAACTTGTTTTTAATATTATTCCTCCTTCCCATACCTCCTTCTATGTTTCGGTAACATTAAACAGTTCTGGGTTTCCCTCCCATGCTGGAGAACGAGATATGAGACGACGGGTTCGGGATTGTGAAGGTTTTCAGAGATGGGCAATCTGTTGTGGGGTTGTGTACTTGGCAAGTTCCTTTTTAGTCTGAGATCTTCTTCTTAGATTAGGAGGAGCAATGTTTATTAGTACCAGGAGCCAAGTGATTGGGGTGGTTTTTATTGTGCTGGAAATAATCCGCATAGTCTCATTAAGTTCAACATCTACTTTTCCAGTGTGCGCACTAGTATGCCATACAGGTGCACAGTACTCAGCTGCTGAGTAACCCTTGTTCCACTTATTCTCAGTGTGCTAGCGTTGGCCCCCAAGATGTGTCTGCCAACTGGTGTAAAATATTATATCGAGATTTTAGTTTTTGTCGTATTTGCTACAAGTGCCTTTTATAGGCGAGGCTTATATCTAGTGTTACCCCGAGATAGGTGGGATTAAAATTATGTTTTATGTGCTGCCTTCTAAATATCGGGTAATTGTTGGTGTGCCAGGCGGTTGTTAAGGTGGAAGGCGCATACTTCTGTTTTGGGAGTAAGCGCCACCTTCTGTAGTACTTGTCGAGTTTAGCTAGATCTTCGGTTAATACAACTTCCACTGTCTGCAGGTGTTGGTGTTGTGTAGCGATTTCCAACTCGTCTGTATATACAAATTTGCGAGACGTTGTATTGGTCGTGTTGCTCATATAAGCGTTAAATAATAACGGGGCTAATACCGGCCCTTGTGGTAGCCCATTTTTTAGATTGCGGACTTTACTGACTCTGTTATTAATAAATACTTGGATTCTATGGTTACTAAGCATGTTCTGGATTAGGTTAAGGGTTCTAGAACACGGTATGAGCTTTCGTAGGTTGAACATTAGGCCTTTTTTCCATACCGTGTCGTACGCTGAGGATAAATCTATGAATGCTACTGCTGTTTTGAGACCTCTCTGAAAGCTTGCTATTATGTAAGTTGTGAAGGCCCATACATTCTTCATCGAATGCCTTGACCGTTGTCGGTCGTTGGCTATCATATTTGCCATTTTTATTTTGTCAACTGCAGCTCTGAAAAGCTGTACTATGGATTGTCCGTACTACTGGCTTAAGTTTTTTAACCATGAGGTTCTTCTTCTACCAGGGCATCTTTTGCTGTCTATTTTCCCTTGTATGATCAGATGTAGTACATCATATTTTTCGTAATGTCTAATTATATGACCGAAATATTCCAGTTTCCTTCTCTTCGCGGTTTTAACGACATCCATGTCTTTGTTAGTTCTTCTTAGTGTTTCGTCATTCGTGATTCTATCTGCCCAAGCAATTATGAGCAGTTTTCGGTATGTCGACATCTCAAAAGCTTTTAACCGTTTAAGTAATAGTTCTGTTAATGTCCAGCTCTTTGCTCCATAATACAGCACTCAGGAAATGTATGCTCTAACCATTCGGATTCAAAGGGTTAAGTTTAGATTATGACTACAAAGGGTTTTCTTCATACGTAGTAAACACTTACATTGTCTGTGTCTTTTTACCTCTATGGAGGGGTACCATTCTTCATATATATTGCATCCCAAATATATTGCTTTTTCTACTTTTTACAGCTGTACCCCGTTTATTTGAATGTCGTTTTCTGTAGTAATTTGTTCTTGCTTATTATCATATGTTTAGTTTTTGATATATTAAGCTTCAGGCTGTATTTTTTGCAGGTTCTAGCGATCCTTTCCATAAGAGGTCTTCGTTGCTGCTTGCAAGAATCAGGTTGTCATCGGCATATCTAATATTGTTTATCATCTTCCCATTTACTATTATTCCCTCTTTTATATCGTGCATTGCTTCCTTAAATAGTTCTTCGGAGTACAAATTGAAAAGAAGAGGCGACAATATACAACCCTAATTTACGCCTCTTTTTATATCTATTGCTTTTGTAAGTTGTTGTCCTACTGCCCATACCTGGTCGCAGCAACTTTGCTTAGTCTAAATCCTGCTTGTTCTGGATGAGTAGATTCATTTATAGCTGGGGCTATTCTGTTATACAGTACTCTTTCTAACAATTTGTAAGTAGTACCTACTCAGCAAGCTTATGGACCGGTAGCTCGCGGGCTTGCTGGGCCTTTTGCAGGTTTTAGGATCGATACGAATTTTGCATTTCTAAAGCAATTAGGAATTTGTCCGGACTGTAGTATTTTGTTAAACAAATCAGTTAACCAGATTCGAGATTTTTTTTCGAGTTTTTTTAGGAATTCTGGGAATACGTTGTCCAACCCAGGAACTTTCTTTAGTTTTAGCTTTTGGATAGCTAGGTTTAGTTCGTTTGTTGTAATTGATATTGTCAACTGTGTCTCATTTGGGAGTTCTTTTTGGGAATTACGTACTTCCTTCCTGATTTCTCTCGCAAAGTTTTTGGCTACAGGTACTGCGTTAGTCGTTTTTGTATATGTCCTGCAATTTGGTTAGGGTCAATTCTTAAGTCTTGGGTTGGTTGGGGAGGGGCCCCTCCCAGCTGTCTCAGTAGAGACCGGCTCTTTCTGCTGGAGTGAGTTAAGTTAACTTTGCCGGTAGTAGTTATCCATCTTTCACGATTTGTCTGGTCTAGGGATTGTAATAACTCTGCACCTTTGGTCTGGCTACCTGGTTCTTAATATCTTTTATACAATTCTTCTATTTCATTTGTCCAGCATGGGATATAGTTTTTCCGAAATCCCCGTGGGATGCTTACCAATGCTGCTTTCCAAGTGATATTAGCTAACTGTTTATAATAGGGGGATACTTTGTAGACCCTCGTCTACTTTTTGTGCAAACGAAGTCCAGTTAACCCTGCGGAAGTTTTATCTGGGAATTGGTGCAGTAGTAATTTTCGTGATTTGTATACCTATGACAATGTGTACTGGTCTGTGTTGACTATTCGGGAAGTTGTCTCGTACTCTTCTAGTTGTTTGCAATGGTTTACCTGATCTATCGGTTGTTACAAAACATATATCAGGGCTATAATCTCGTTGCCATCTAACCGAACGGAATGTTTTCCGTTCTTTAGTGTTAAATACTAGGTAGAGTTTATTGACTGCAGCCCAGTCATTGATAATTTTTCCATTTCGATCGGTTGTTGGGTATCCCCAATGATTGTGATGGTTCTCAATGTACACTGCCGGGTGCAGCTTTGGTTGTATAGATTGCTGTTGCTGCGACACCGAGTTCGGTGATTTATATATTCCAATAACAAATATCCCACAATTTTTGCCTGGAGGACTTCGAGGTAAGGCGCCCTGTCAGCGGGAAGACAAGTATAATCATCAATATTTTGTCGGACATACATAGCCGATCCATAGATTCTCGAAGTAATGTATGTGATTAGTTTAAATCCAGGTATTTTTCTCTAGAGTTAAGGTCATGCGTGTCATCTATGTGGGTTTCTTGGATATAGATTACATCTGTTTTGCTATCATTAGCAATTCTAAAAAGATAATCACCTTTAGACCTACTTTATCCTTCGATCTTTAATTGCAGAATTCGGAGAGAAGGTCCGATACATTTGGTTAGTTACCCCATAGGGTTTTGAGTATTCTTGTTGCTCATTGTTAATCTTTATTATTTCTTGGTTGCTGTTGATTCGCTTTTTTTGCAGGTTTCCCTCTTCGTGTAGACTTTTCGAGGAGGTCGTCTATACACATACCCCCCATTTATTTGTTTATATAGTATACGTCATACGATATATCTCCCAGCATTAAACCTATTGCAAGAGCATGCTCTTCGGTAATATCTTAAATATTGAAGCAGTCGCTGATATGTAGGTTGGGTTGCATATCTTGAAGCTTGCAGGCGCGAGCTCGTAGGTGAATGACCACGTATTATACAGGGTTGCGCATTAGTGCGTCAAAATCCAATATTGGAATTTTAAAAATGATTTGAAAGTTTTTATTTTTTAAGTGATGTAATGCGAACATTATAAAAATATTTTTAAATATACCGCGTGACTCGTTACAGGAGCATCTTGAAGGTATTATTGGTTAAATAGTAGTGTATTCTTACATTTGGAAAATTATCTTTGCGACGATCTCCTGATTTCGATTCGTTGCCGAATATATCTAAAAAAATTGAAAATTTCGGTTGGCACAAGGTTTAACATTATAATTCGGTGTGTGAGTATTAATTAAGAATACATATTTTAGAGTTATGTAGCCAAGTGATGTGGCAAAACGATACCACTACCAAATATATATTTTATTATACATGTTTTTTTCTTAATTTTTACTAATGGAACACTCTGTATATTATTATATTGCTGAATTGACACGTGAGTTCTCCACAATCCCTGCTTATACCGTAGTTCTGTTACAAGTTGACATTTTTTCTGAACTTTTAATTACTTAGTGAATGTCTAATTGTTGTTATGTTAAAAAGAGTCAATATAGGGGTATTTCGTTACTTTTCGATAGCTTATTAATTATTATTATATATTTACATTCATAATTATTGTGTAGAAGTATCAGTATGCATTATTTTAAAATAAAAAATATTTAGCAAGTAATAAGAAAAATACCAATTGTTTAGTTTAAATTAAATTAACTATGAATTTGATTTTCTAACCAGTATTATATGGAGTGATACTAGTACTAAACTTTAATTATAGAAAAATGTATGATAATTACTGGGAACTGTGACGTACGTCATGTTCAAATGAGGTAATGTATTAAATAAGATTCAATAGCATGTTCAGGGCTATTCAGTATTATTAATGTTAGTATTTACTTCCTTAAATATTATAGATAAACTTGGATTAATATTTGTTCCCATCTAGAAACTGAAAATAGTTATCCAGCTATAATATATCTTAAGACGCATATGGTCAGTTTATGACAGTTTGACAACATAATTAAATCTAATTAAGAAATAGATTTCTAAAATAGAAATACTTATGATTATTATCTACATTGAACGATAATAATTTTTTCTGTTTTTTTCTAGGTATGGCCAGCTTCAATCCCTGTAACCGTAAGTTATAAGTTTTACTGTACTTTCGAAGATTTTTTATACAATCGCCACAAATAGCTAAAGTTTTGCTTACGTGCGCGCACGCGCATACATATATACACACACATCCACACAGGTTTTATGGGACTTTTAATAATCGAGGAAACATTGAAGCACGTTCTATTTTTTACATACAAGGTGGGCCAGCTAAGTTGTCCTCCTCTTAAAAAGTTCGTGACGCAACCCAACATACATACAGAGCATTTTTCTTTTTAGTGTACATTGCCTATGTATACTTTTAAAAAGAACGCATCAATTAGGCCTATTATGTAGGCAACCAACTATACAGACAACTAAACCATGCTGTGGCCAAAAAAATTAAATTAATTTAAGGTTAAAAAATAAAATTTGTCTTTATTTAGTGTCTTCTTGCGTTTTTTATACAATCACGTACAGTAAAGACAAAAAATCCACTATCCAGTATCCTGATAAACTTATGTTTTAGATATCGGTCCCGTACTAACTGCCATTTACAAAACTTAACTCACAGTCAATACACTGGGAAAGTATGGGTAGGAATAGTTGAAAATAAGCTTATCGGTCCATATTTTATTGATGGTAATCTCAATACTGCCAAATTTTTAGAGCTATTAAGGAACGACATCATTCCGGCAATAGATAACTTAAACATCTTTGACCCGTGGTTTCAGATGGATGGAGCCCCTCCGCATTCCACGAATGCTATAAGAAACTTTCTAAACGACAGGTTTCCAGGACGTTGGTAAGGAAGATTCGGTCCTATAGCGTGGCCCCCGCGTTCTGCAGATTTCTCGCCCAATGACTTCTTTGCTTGGGAATATCTGAAATTAAAAATCTATACAAATATTCCAATACAAAGTATTGATGAATTAAAAAATCGCATACGTACCGAATGCAATAGCTTGAATCCCAACTTTCTTGCGAATGCTGTGCGTGCTTTTCAACACCGTTTAGGTTATTGTTTAGAAGTAGAAGCTGGCCATTTCGAATACTTGTTGTAACTGTTGTTTTTATTATCATTTCCTTTTTCTGTTATTGATATTTAATGTTTTGCTATAATAATCGTCGTTGTTGTTCAACTCATTTTGATTTACTTATTTAATATAAACACTGCATCAACATAACCTTCATACTCAAATAATTCACAACTACAGTGACGTTTGCTTCTGTTTTTTAGTTGTCTGTATAGTTGGTTGCCTACACAATAGGAGTAATTGACGCGTTCTTTTTAAAAGTATACATTGGCAATGTATATTAAAAAGAGAAACTCCCTGTATGTAGGCCCATTATCTTATGTGAATAACGCCGTATATTATTTATAACCCACGGCCAGACAATGCAAGATGGGTTGCCTATATCGATGTATATTTTAAGAGTTTTTTTTAAATATGCGTACCTTACTAACTAGAACTGATAAACTACATTTGGGCTATTTATTTGAGAATTAAATAACTCGTGTATAAAAACACTTTTCTTACATAAATTGCATACATTTTTTGAGGCTATGATTTTTTCGTTTGACAAATATGGTTTATTTGATAGAAAACGACTTGTCTCGCACTCATCTGAGTATAAAATTGTTCTTTTTTTTCTTTCAACAGTATAAATTTGAATACATTTATTTTGAAAAACTACAGCAATCGCCTTTACAACATCATTGCCAACCTTTTTGCCTCATTGCTGGGCATCGGCCTCGTCTCTGCCATGTGTTTCTCCTCTGCGCTAAGGTAGAAACACGGGGGGACTCACCTACAGTTTAACGTCAAATCCGAACGACAGAAATTCCAAAGAAGGTTTTAGCATCAAGAAACATAAGCAAAAAAAACTAGTAAACAAACATTTTTAAATCAACATTCGTATAAACTGCAACTGTGCAAAAGTACAAATATGTAATGATGAAAAAGAAGAATGTAATATACGCCCATGACAACTAGAAACATTCTCTTTATAAGTAAAATGTTACTAAGCTGTTATATGTGTATAAAATATTTAACATATTTTTATAAATATTAATATGGTAAAAAGTCTTCTGATATCTGCATTACATTTTTGATATCAGGAATAGATTTCAGACGTATAATTTTTTGCAGATATGTGAATTGCATTTTCCTTATAAAGAATAATTGGTGTAGGAATATGTGTCGGCTATTCTACTTCGAATGGTGACGCATACATTGTTTTCAATAAACAACTCATAGGTTTTCCATGCTGCTATTACCAGGAAATCCATATTTCTGCTTTTCTGTATTTGAGTCGCGAGCGAAGGCTTATTGCAGCATTTCGCATTTTATTTCTCATCATTGCAGCACATATGCCACGATTATTCAGTCACTTTGTACACCTACGATTGTGCTAATTTTGAAAACCAACTCGAAGTAAGTAATCTATCCCACGTGTAAATAAACACCGATGGTTCCACCTTCTGTTGACAATAAGCGTTACTGATAATGAAATCCTGATAATAAAAAGGTAATGTCGCCAACTAAAGATAGATTGCACGAATTAAGACGGGTAACATTTAATTTTTTTTTGTTAATAAGCAATTGTTCGATTTACATTTTTTAGATACAGAATGGTGGAAACATGTCTGCAACAGAAACAGCCGAGGATACAACGGAAAAAATAAACAAAACATTCGTAAAAGCTGAATCCGTTCGAGAGAACATTCAGGTTATAAAATCTAATACTGCAAGAGCGAATGAAATACTAAAAAATAGCGTGTTTAAGATTTCTAAAGGTAAGTTCATAAACATTTTTGTAGAATAAAATACAAGATCGTACAAATGTATTACACTAATAAGGTGGTCCTGTGCAAGCTATAACCTTGAAATTTTGTGAGAAACTAATTTATATTATGCAGTGGCGTAGTGGAAGAAGGGAAGGCCCCTGGAAAAATAGTAAGGTAAGGGAGAGTATTATATTTAACAATGTCTGTGTTAATATCGTCTTCATATTGGGATAATTTACTCTTTGTTAATTTAAATTTACATTCTCATGCAAAAAATGAAAGCGCGTGTTTGAAGAAATGTTATTTAAAATTCCAAAAATAAATACGGTTTTCAGTTTTAAAGACGATATATATTTTTGGCATGTGATTTTATTTATGATTAAAACATAACCCTTAATCAGTGCCTTTTTGTCGTGGAACGCTCTGGAACGACGTTTCGGCACCTATTCTCAATTTGAGATGTGAATTCTGGCGCCTTTTTCCCTACAAAAGCCTATAATTATGTCATATTTTCAAAATCCTGTATTTAGCTTTATTTGAATGTGGTTTATATT
>JABXWE010074884.1:0-11155 GCA_014611495.1 Limonius californicus
TAACGTACACACATTTTGGTTATTACACTTTTAAATGGAAGTTTCACAATAGTTCTACGTCAAACAAAACACAAACGAACGTCAAATAATGAATAACAATAACTAGTGTAAGTACACAATATAAAATTAGCGAACATTCTATTTCACAGTGACTGATTGGCACTAATGTGGCATCGTCTCTCAATGGCTAGTTTAACGGTATATTCTGGTATACCTACAGTTTGCTTCAATATAACATCAGTATTTAAAACGGATCAAACCGCGTAAAAACTATCTAGTAATAGTTTGGCAACAAAATGTGTTTTTGTAATAATAAAATATATAAAATATCAGAAATTGCAAGGGATGTAGAAGGCAGAAAATATTTCTTAAATGAAACCAAATATTGCAGGATTCTTACAACTTACGAAACGCCTCTTTTGTAAACCATTACAAATCGAATATCCATTTTTGATTTTTTCCTCCACCCTACTGTACAATATAAGGGCGACAAGCTTGGAAATCTGAATTAGAACAAACGCAGTATTTTGGTTGCTTTTTTGCTTCCTTTATTGATTCGCAGCCTTGCGCAGAGTAAAAGGAAAAATTAGTTCGGAAGTGGTGTATTGTTTCAGGAGGTGAAAGTACTTCATCAACATCCTCTGGAAATTTATTTTTTGAAGTTCAGCGCGAAGGAAAAAGGAAGAACGCCTGGATTAAGGCAGTGCACCGACAGTAAAAATAACGTACATTTATGAGTGATGAGCACCTTAATGTACGTAAATAATTGTTATTATGAACATTTTCGCAGTATGGTACATATAAAAAATAATTTTGAGCATCCTACGGCTTAGTTGATTGCCCAGTTTTAGGAATTTCCTAGTTTAACTGTAGCATTAATTATCAAATAAATTATTATTAATATTTACATCATATCTAATCACTTCTTTTAGGTGGAAGAAGGCATGTAGAACCAAACAAAATTTAAGGTTTGAAATTTGAATTATTTTTTCATGCGGCCTCCTGGTGTCGCAGCTTATCGAAAGAGGTAGAACATTGCAAATAAATATATAACTATATGTTGAATGGACACTGACATGGGACGAGAATTTCTTATGCTGAAACTACATCCCTACATTAATACAATTCTTTTAAAATTACAACGATCACACAATTAAGAATACGTGAATTATTATATCTACATAAGTATAGAAATCATTTGTTTATCCTAACAAATAGCAATGCTACTTTTTTGTAGATTCTAATTAAATAAGAAATATATCAATGTTACAAAATACGAATGCACCATATTAATTTTTTCTCTGGAATAGAAAAGTTTATACTTTTTGTGGAAGTGAAGTCCACGTTAATCTGTAAGTCCTCTACGTCGGCGGTAGTTTAAAACGCGCAACACAGGCATAGGCGAAAAGATCGTTACGTCTCGTAAGAAACAAAGCACTCAACGAAGAAGTATAGTTATCCTCCCATGTAACAGCAATATGCTTTATCTTCTTATGTATTTCTAAATTGAGGCCAATAACTGTTAATTTTATTTAATTTATTATTAAGATGTGCTTCTGCAGCAGTGTTTGATTCCTACATTTTCTGTACCTGTTCTATCATGTTTCACCATATCGATATTTGCATACACACGGTTACAAGTATGTTGAGGAATTGGGATGAATAAAGATTTTCGTTTCAAAAATATTTCTATATAGACGACTATTCTCAAGGAAACGAGCATACGTACATTTGCATAACACAGATTTTTCTTATACTCTAGTAAAATTACCAAGAAAGAACCCTTATAAATGTTACCTAACACTAGATATGATATACGTCTGTACAATTTTAAAAAGGTCTTATAATAAACAAGTCAGAATAAATCACGTTTCGCAATTTGAGAAACTCGAAGCTAGTACAAAGATAACAGAGCTCAATTGCAGGTAATGCTAGAAGCACAATGTAACGAACAATAAAATACTTTTCGCAGTATAAGCGCCAACCAAGCAATTTTAGTAAAGTGCACTTCACGTCGAGAGCATATTTTCAGGAAAGTACAAAAGTTTTATAAATACTCAAACCTGGCACACACTGAATTATTTTTCTTATTTGTGTATAAAATCAGAACCTGCTTAAAAAATGCAGGAAGAGTTACAACTTTAATTCACAAACTAAACGCATATAAATCTGGTTATCGTAACTATAAGAATATTCGATTTAATATTGTAATCTGTGGCGCAAAAACTGAAAGGTATTTGATTACCTAAAGACTTCATTATCTAGTCGCTGACGACGCAATTAACGTCGGAACGTCCCAAATAACCCCGAAAATGGTATCTGTTTCACTGAGATTAACTCAGCGAAATAAGACCACATCGTGTTCGTTCTCTAATTATTCAAAATGAGCTCTAACAGCAGAAACCTAAACTCGATGGTCTCCCAGGTTACAGATCTGAAACCTTATACGGTAGATGAAATGGGGTAAATTGGAAGAGCTGTTCCAAATAAACAATATCTGCAGCATGCTCGAAAGTACCCGTTAGGCTATCTTTTCACATATTAACTATTTATTACTGTTAAATTTAATTAAATTACCCGAAGGAAAGATTTGTCCCTCAAACTATTTTTCTGCAGAAACTTTGCGAGTACTTTAGTTTTGGGTTTAAATGGAAAAAATTATATTTATGTAAATTGCTATTGAATGATCGTATACATCTAATATTCTAAGTTTGATTAGTATATAATGAAGCATGAAACATCAGTCTCTGAAATTATAAAGAAGTATTTTAGGTGGGCTATACACTAGGGTCATGCGCCCGGCTCACTTGCGCCCGCCGCCATTTCAGCTATGCGCCTCAAAAAAATATCCACAATAATTAAGGTCTCATTAGTCATTGCGAAACCCGAATTTTGCCGACCAGTAAAGGGGCCCATACGCCTTCCCCCCCCAAACCTAGATAACCACAAAAATGAAACTACCATCAAAAACACATATGATTATTGTTTGCCGAACTTCAGATGTTGTACTGAACAATGAGCAACAAAGATGGGCACAAATGAGACCGTAATTCTTGTTGAAGTGTGTGGAAAACGGCGGTGGGCGCAAATGAGCCTATATCATAAACTAGATTACCAGTTTTGGGTATTATTTATAGAATGATACAAGTATCTAGATACTGCAGCTATATACCGTATCTACACAAAATTTGAAAAATGTGTCTTGCATCTATATCTTCATGCAATTAAAATCTGTGGTGTTTGTTAAACTTTACTTTATTATGTTAAAAAGAATATTTTTCGATGAACTGCATTCCAAATTGGAGATATAGTTGTTAAATTGAATACGAATAACTTTTAGGCAATCCGTAACTGTTTATATATCATCTCATTGACAGCCTTTTTTGCCCACTGCTGGGCATCGGCCTCTTCTCTACCACGTGTTTCTCCTGAGCGCGAAGGTAGAAACACTGGGAACCTACAGTTTAACGTCGAATCCGAACGACAGAAATTCCAGAGACGGCTTGTAGCATAAGATCCCACGGTTGCAAGCCGGATTGGCAAATTGTGTGAGGTGGGTTGCAGACAAGATTTTTATAAATCTGCATAGTAATGCGTAAGTTTCGAACCCAAGCCAGATTCGACGTTTTACTCAAAAAACGAGCGCTCTACCAAATGAGCTACCACCGCACACTGTTTATATGTCACTTTAAGACAATCCGCAAAAATTTGAAATCTACCTAGCTTTACCAATAAAATTTAACCAATAAAATCGATAAATATATTTTCCTTCACAGAGATTAGTTGTAACCGTTTTAGAAATATTAATTCAAATTCAATATTATTAAAGAATTATATGTATATACATTTCTGCACCTTCGGTTCCCTTTAAACAGACTACTTGCTGTAAAAGCGCAAAAATTAAAGACGATTTTATATTATGAATATTGAGTTTACAATATACAAGGTGTTCATAAACCAGATCAGAAAATGAACTGCTTGGAGTTCAAGATAGCACCTTAAAAATTCGTGATTCTCAAAATATAGTGTGTGAACAGTGTTCCTATAAACAGATAGTTTCAAATATTCCGTTTTAGAGAAATTATTTATTTTTAATTACCAAAATTATGCAAAATAAATTAAGACAAAAACCTCCAACTTTGTAAAACATTTTATTTAAATTAAAACAAAAATTAATATTTGATTAACCAGCCCTTACTCTTGATGACTCATTTACATTTTTGTCATGAAATTACCAGTTTTCCCAGTTCTCTATTCCTTACTGGACACAGGTCTGAGAATTATTGCCGAAATACATATTTGGGTATTCTAAATATAGTGGTGGTAAAAGGTTTATGTAAAAGATCTGTAAGCGTTTAAAAAATTCAAATAAACATTCCCTCAAAAAACCTAATTTAAGTAAAAAATAAAAAACAAGGTAAATTATAATCATTAAAGAGTAAAATTATCATAAACGTTTGCTTTGAATTAAAGATGGCTGTATAGTAAGTAAAACATCAACAACTTTTGCAGATTTATTGTTATGTTTTCTGTACTCTCGTATACTTGTATTTCTTTTTGTAGATTATTCGTCCCATTAACTGACGTTTTTGTTGCAAATTCCTTTGTTTTAAGTGCTGGTTGTTAAGCACCTGCCAATCTATTATTTATATCAGCAAGTTATCTATTACATTTTCAAGAAGAATCTTCAGTTTGCGTTTCTCTATTTCAACCCTATCGCATTCAACCTCTTTGTCGAATAACTTATTAAACGTCTCGCTAGCGTATCGAGTAATTGCAGATTTGCTTAATGAAGGCAAACCTTCTGTAGTAGTAGTTCGAGAGTTTGAAGAAATTTTTCCAGACACAAGATCTTGTACCCTTCGTTTTTGAATTAGGAAGACATAACCTCCAACAACTTTCTTGAAATATTATCATTTTCATGTGAAGAATCAACACAAAGCTTCAAAATCGCACCTGCCGTAATCATATTTACATCACATATATGTAACGCTTCAGAAGCTGGTTTAATTAGCTTCAATGTATTGCAAATATTCCATAAGATTGCAATATTACTGTCATTCAGTAAAGGGAACTCAAATCTTTTAATGCTTCTCTTGCAGAGTCAACAATTTTTAGTAATCTTTCAATCATGATCACAGTCACAATGCTATTCGACCTAGGCTTCCAAACTTCAAGGAAACCTAATTCTATTCCATGATTTTGCTTGACATGTTCTTGTAATATTGAGTTTCTTTCCGATGTAGTTTAAAAATAACGAAGAATTTTTCCTACCATTTGCAATGCAGGTTTTAAATCACCCACTTCATATCTTTGGGTTACTACATCATTTGTTCATCATCAATATCATATTCAGAAAAGTCATCATTAATTGAGAATATTATTTTATCTTTTATTGATGCGCATTGCCTTTCATACTAAAATACATAGGGTATTTTGAATTCTGATTTAGTAACGAGCGACCGTATAAGGAGGTATGAGCATTGCTGTTGTATTTTCTAATTTTATCGGGAGATTTGTCGATTTTTTCCGGGAAACGGGAAGCGCAAATTAAAAATGATAACCCCCTAGCCAGGTCTTTTCCGGTAGATCTTATTTTGCAGTGCTTCCAGGTATCCAGTGGCATTTATTATCCCATAGGCGAGATGTAGCAGACCTGCAATCCCAAACCGTAACAGAAGTTTAATTATGGGAAGTATACATTATGGTGAAAGTTATTCTCCAGGGATACTGTCTAAACGTATTTCTACTGCGATTATTAATGTGAAACGATGACACCGTCTAACACTACTATGTGTTGCAGTTTCTTGGCCCACTGCAAACGGTGGCAGCTTTGCTGCTCGCAGTCTTCTGCGTTTAAAACTTAGCAGACTTCTTCTAGCAGTAGAAGCGCCCGCTTCTACTGGTCACGTTGGAAAACACTTTGTTTAAATCAGACACTTAAGACATGTACCCGTCAAGCTTATTCTTCTGAGTACTACCGAACTCAGCATCCTTTGGTCGTCCATTTCGTGGCTTGTCAATCTTTCTAAATTCAACGTAGTTGCAATTCAATAACAGAAAATTGATTTCATTCTACTACAACGGCAATTTTGTCATTGAAACCGTATTTAGTGTTAAATAATTCCGTTTGTTCTTCTAGAATGATATGTTTTAACTTTTGCCGATATTCAAAGAACGAATATCTTAAACTGGTTGCAATGTTTATATACTCTTATATGTTTTTAAATAGACTTTAAATACATACTAAGCACGCCATTATTTTGCTATGAGTTAATTAATAGATTGTGGATAATGAAACCAAGCTAAAAAAAACTTATTGTAATCTTTTATGTAGAATATTGAGAAGACAACTAATAATGATATTTTCTTCTTCTAAGTTCATTTATCTTGACAAACACGCGGTGACTTCCTACATGTGTTCAGCAATGCTAACACCCAATCGCCCTCGATTGTCAGCTCTACTGTTCCAGGTTAATGTTCAATAATCTACATACTAGGTCTGTCCATCGAGTCGTAAATCTTCCTCGTTTGCGTTTTCCGAGTGAGCAGCCTAAAACGACGAACCTTTCAATGCTGTTGCTACGCATCCATGCAGTGGGAGGATTCAAGTATTGACTGTACTAAATAGACACTGACGAATGTTTAATTCTTCCAATATAATATGGGCCATTCTGCGCTACCACCACATTTCAAAAGCATAAATGTGGCTGGGAAGTAAACGTTAAAGCCGTAAAGAATCGTCTTGAAACGGTAATGGGAAATCCTCTATTAACTTATGAGGAAATGTACACCCTGTTAACCACAATTGAAGCCCCCTTAACTTTACGTCCTCTTACCCCTCTGTCCTCTGATCCTAATGATCCGATAGGGTTAACACCAGGGCATTTCCTTATTGGCGAACCATTGACAGCAATAGTGCACAAGGACGCCACTCAAATCAAACCAAATCGGTTAACTCGCTGGCAGCTTGTGCACCAATTACGCCAGCATTTTTGGAAAAGATGATACGGGGAATATTTGGCAGAATTACAAAGACGAACCAAGTGGCGACGTGACCTGCAACACCAAATCCGAATCAGGGACATTGTACTGCTCATAGAAGACGATGTTCCTCCGCAGCAATGGCCGTTAGGAAGAATGTATTGTACATGTACAACTACATCCTGGACTGGACAATTTAGTTCGTGTAGTTACAGTAAAAACGTGTAGGAGTGTAGTGAAACATGGAATGAACAGAGTTTATTACCACAAAACTACGAACAATGAACTGTGGAATGCTTTATAACATGTATTTTATATAATTAGTATAATTTAATTTTATATATTGTTGAAGCCTACATGCTTTCAAAGGGGACGGTATGTTAAAGCCATATGGCAACACAACGTTCATACCCCGTACCAGAGCAACCCCTACTATGGGACGGTGCAAGGGTAGGAGATGCTTACCCCATAAGATAGTTTTTAAGAAAGTATTAGTATTAAATTAGCAGTAAGCTAGTAAAGTAATTGTATTATTGGTTTAACAAATTAAATGATTTATGTTCTGTATGCAATAGCATTAGCGATATAATAATTACAATCGGATAATTGAAAGTAAATAGCGAAAATTTTTTTTTTTTAATTTATATTTAACTTTACAATCTGATGCTTAGCAACATTCAGTAAGTATTTTGACATTATAAATGTAACGACATGTGAGAGAATAATCCACTGATTATTTCCCCAATACAAAACTTAGATTTTGTCAATTAAATAGCGAAAAATATGTTTTGAAGTGCACACCAATTACAGACTTGTGATCAATACTGATGCTACAGTATCTAGATATCAAAGACTACGATCCCTGTATAATTATCAACTGTCGTATAAGCCATTATTTAGTAGCAAAATTGTGTGCTTATTTAGACATATTACTAATTAAACATAACGTTTTAATTGTGCTTTGACCAAGTTTTCACATATAGTTTGTAGAACAATAATTATACAAATTTAATTTAATCCCGTTTCAACAGTTAATTTCCAAGTGTTACATGGATTAAGCCATGCATAACGAGTCGCAATCCCGATTTCATAACTAACCAGCTTAATTAACAAATAATTGATAATAATAGTCAACTAACAGTCACCAAAGTTGTGCGTACTGCACGATATATAAATAATATATAATTGTAGGTATGGAGAAGAATTAAACAAGTTGTTACGTTGCCATTAAATAAAATCACCATAGCCTTGAGCTTGGACTTTCTCAAGCTCCAAGTATGTTCCCTTTAACAATTAAGTTCGTGTATGAATGTACCGATGTTTTAACTAAGTTACAAAAAGTAATACAATACCATGAAATTCCTTTTTTAACAACACTTTCAGCTTGCGGAGCACAAATTCAAATTAAAGCACGTATTAAAATGATAAAAGTTTTTACAACAATGTATTGCCAGTGAGAAAAACATAAAAGAAAAAGTTTTAACTAAAAATGGGTGCACGTTATGCATGTAGATGACGACAATCAAGCACAGAAATAGTTAAACCTATTTCGTGTTCAAAATTTAATCTCTTGAAATTTTAATAATACGTTCTCGTATTTCAACTTGTTTAAATCCTAATTACTTTACTGTTTAAACATATTAAAGCGATCAACAGCTTATGTCGATTTGCTGACTGGTTTTCGTGTAACACGTGCTACTGTAATTTTATTTTAATAATAATAAAAACTCCTACAAATCGTCAAAGTATACATCGGGCAATCAACTTGAACGACATTATATTTGAATTTGTTTTTATCATGTCTTCAATAATATTTTCAATCGAATTTTTAAAAATGTTTGAATATTCATGCGGGTTATTTATTTCCTAAAAAATATTTTTTATTAATCTCTCGGAAATCTTCGTAATGTTAACATATACTGATTATATAAACAGAGGATAGTGAGTCCATAATGTAAAGGCTACGCAACTAAATATTGTTTGAATGAAGCGCATCCGATTACTTTTATAAAAAGAAAAAATTTGAGAGAAAAGAAATTCATAATCAAAACATACTTCATACATATAGATGAGAATTTTTGATATTAAATTATTCGAACGTTTACCTTGCATTAGCGTAGGCTCCTCCGTTGCGAATATTCGGGAAGCGCGACGCGTGACGAATTTACATTTTATATTGAAATCGCGTGAATAATAGAGCACATTTACCTCCGAAAGACATTGTCATGGTATTACGTAAATATTGAATGCTTTATTCATAAATGTTTCAAGTTACACTGTAAAGCTTTTTCCCTCACGTCGAGCATGAAATGGCGCTTTATTTGCCTTTCAAACGTTACATCTTCACCTCGGAATGAAATTCGAGGAAATGAGAATCGTTATTAAAGGCATGCGATTGAAGTACCAATAAAATTATTTTAATTAAAATATAAAATATAATTACGTCATTTTACAGTCCTGATAGAAGAAAACCTGCGCCTTGCACTAACTACCAGCCTGGTTTGTTCATTAAATTTCATTTCAGTGCAGTTCGCAATTAAAGCAAAAGCTTTATCATTAACTTTGAATTAATTAAGTTTTAAGCGCCTAGTTCAATATTATTTTCAGAACTTTTCTATATCGCAAAAGCGCAAAGCAAACTAATTAAGATTTAATTTGAAGTTTATGAATTTTAACAAGATAGTTACGGCGGCGTTTAATTAGGTCAAAGTTAACGAAAAACGTAATATTGCCAATATAACAAACATGTAATAACCTGTGTTATTTTAAAAAAGAAATTATTTCAATTTAATTGTAATTTTATTAGTGGCTACTACAATTGCATATTCCTTCAATTTTTTTATGAAAGAATACTTTCCTAATTTTAAATACTATCTAAGGTTATAGTTAAATTTTGTGTAAACAATTTCGTTGGGGAAGGAAACAATGTGCTAGAAAATTGAAGCTATGGTACTGGAGGATCGACGTTTGAAAGTTGCAACTATATCTTACACGATAAATTGAGATGTGAGCTTGATGGATTCCAAGGCTCCTGACTCGGGACAAAAATTATACCGTCAACTAATTTGCAATCAACATTTGTCTACTTTAGAGAAGGATTGGGAGTTTCTATCATGAATGGTGGGGAAACTTGGGTTCATTACTGGGATCTGACACTAAACAAGAATCGCTAAGAATTCTCCAATTTCCAAGAAATGTCGAACCCAAACTTCTACTGGAAAGTTAGTTGGCACAATTTTCTGGGACATGGAAGGAATATTGTTGCTCAAATATATGTCAAGAGGGACTGCACTTATTGGAGAAACTTATGCCAATAATCTAAAAATTCCAAGAAACGCCATTTGTGAAAAACGCCAAAATTTGGGTCAGAAAAGCATTTTGCTTTTGCATGACAATACACGAGTCCACAAATGTGGTTTTCAGGAGATTGGTCACCTACCTTACAGCCAAGATATGGCACCATCTGGTTTTCATCAGTTTAGAAAACTGAAGAAATATTTAAGAGGACGAAGATTTTACTACGATAACAAACTGAAACAGACTCTCGATGACCACTTCGCTAGTCAGCCAAAGTAATTTTTTTCTGAAATATAAATCAACTTCCCGACAGATAAGTGCGTTGATATAGATGGATGTACGAAAGATCGTCCAGGAGATCGCGAAGATAGTGTGGGCGATAGTCTGGACGGCCGAAGTGCTCTAGATCTTTAGTATTAACCAGGGTACACCTGCTGCTATAAGTTGGTTAGAAAAACTTCATATCGAACTGTGACATACTGTGACCTTATTATTGACTTTGTGTTGTATTTTCTCAGAGCGCCCAATATAAAGCTTTAGCGGCACGCTGGAGGATATACATATGCTAACAACAGCAGCCATGGAGTGGTTCCAATGACTGCAATTAAATATAAATATATATATTGCTATGATATTTACCCTATATATATATTAATATTATAAGCTATACTTAAACTATGTTAATTTTACTAGATAACCCTGATATGATGTGATTTTTGGTTTCGTAATGCCTTACGTATGTATAAAAGGATACTATTTTGATAATACGAAGCTTGATTTTACCTGAAATTGTTTGTAATTAGTTTCATTATCATGTAAAAAAGGATATTTGAAAAGTTATTATGATAAGATATGAATTTTGTATACTTTATAA
>JABXWE010074895.1:0-14804 GCA_014611495.1 Limonius californicus
TTTCCTTCTATTCGCTTCTTCTCTCCTGTTTTCCCCCTTCCTCGCACCGATTTCTTCCATGCTCAGGTTGGTCGTTCCCCTGTTCAACCACTGTCATATTTCTTTCTATTTCCTTGTCCGCTTTCCCCCTCTCTTCTTTCATTATCCCATTTCCTCTTTTTATTATTCTTCCCTAGTTTTCCCCTCTTCCGCCAGTGCTACTCCGCCCTTCCCTCTCTCATTTATTCTTTTCTTTCCCTTTCCATCCCATTCTTTCGCTCTTTTCCCAGCTTTCCACCCGCTCTTCGCTCCTCCTTCACTCTAGCGGTTTCTGGGGAATGGTACAGTCTCCCCCCCCTCTTCATCAGCGTTAAGCTGGCCCACAAAGCTGGTAAAAATTATTTTAATACTTACCAAGTTTGAAGATAACACTGTTCATACGAAACCACACAGAATATAATTGCTACATAACATATTATATTATTTCAAGCAGTAAACAGGCGGCAATTGAGGGTAAATTGCAGCCCTTACAATCTTTGATTTCTTTAATCCCTATAGTTCTAAGTATTTTTTCCAAACACCATCGATGTCATGGGCTATTCTTGGGTACCTTTTATAACCGATTATATATACGTAAAGAAGCGATTACGATTTTTTGTAGCACGATTCGCTGTTACCCGATTCGCTGTAACAAAACCCAATACTGATTACAGAACCATAAAATCACTCTACGTTTTCTTCTGATATTTATGCTAGCATACCTGTTCGTCTTTAGTTTCATCCCATTCTGCAACCTGTTTTTGATTAACGCTGTATTGCACTTTAAATTTTAAAAACTTCCTTGTACATATCAGAGCCTTACTTTCACTGCGAGTCAAAATAGTCATGAAGGTAGTTTTGGTCGCTGTCGCCAAATATAAACTTAAAAAATAAAAATGGGCTTAACACTTGGACTTTCCAATACATGCCAATAATAATATCTATACAAACTTTTGTGGAACGCACAACTAACAAATATCTTTTTGATATTGAGTTTACAGTACTAGAGTAATGCAACCTAAATGTATAATATTAGAAAATGTTCCACCTATTCGATAATAAAGACCCTGGCTTATTGGCAACTTAATTATACAAATAAGATTCAACAAAACTTTATACTAAAGCTATGTATGTAAACTATACAGTCATAGGAATATCATATCAAATATAAAATATGGAACAGCCAATATCAATTTAGTATCTTTCTACCAAATTATAATGGAATCGTATCTCGCAGCGAATCAATCATGCTATCGACGAAACATAACGCGGTGGTAAATAGTGGTCAGTGAATTGTACTCAACTTTTTGTTGAAAAACAGTCGAACTTGGAAACCCCGCTATTCTCTTCTTTGTTTTCGTTTTTGTTGTGTTCTTTTGCTTCAGTTTCTTTTAAAAAATATTTATTTGTGCGCTGTTAATAATTTCCCGGTGATTAGGATAATCGGACACTTGCTATAACATTTTATGAATTTGCAGATAATCTTGTGGTTCAATTTCATCGGCGACAAATAGTCCCGGCTTTTCTTTACTTCTATGAGATCGATATTGTTTTCCGTTTCCATTCGTACGTATAATTTTCAGTAAAACTCGCTTTTGAAAAGCAATTTGCGTCGATGACTATATAACATCATTTGTTCAACTTTTAGTAGACCAACAGTGCAGTCCCTCAGCCATATTAATTCGGCCAACAGTTGATTATGTTCAACTGCTTTGATGGTTTTAAGTAGAATTCTCTTCCGGTAATTAATTTGGATATTTTTATTACGCCTTGATTAATTGGTTGTAACTTTGGCGTCATATTTTGTAGAAAGAATATAAGTTTAATATTTTTAAATGGACATGTATATGTATTCGTTATGACCATCCCTCAAAAATTACACCTGTTATCTAAGCATTTCTTATTAAAGTTGTAATATCCTTCTAATGAATCCTATGCCTTTAAAACAACCTTTCCTTTTATCAATAACTCAAAATTTTAGCTTATATTAGCAGAAACCATTATATGTTTACCACTAAAAAAACACTGTTCTTTATTAAAAGCCCATGCTAATTTAACCAACTTTAGAATTGCTTCGTCAATGTCCTAGTAAACACAGGATGTAAAATGTTTTCTGAATTTAGGTCTTTGCTTTGATAGAATCAGAATTTTTAAAATTGTAAATAAGATATTGGGGGTATACTTGAACGCACTGCTATGTTATTTTTTTCCGGCTTTGTCGATTTCATCTAAGAGTTTCAACTATTCACATACACTTAAACAAGATCTGCTTCTTTTTGCCATTTGCCATTTAGTTATACAAGTACACTATGTAAGGATGCAAATGCAACCACAAACTAAATTTGTAAAGTTCCACGCGCAAGCTTAAATATAAATCTATGTATATTCGTTAATGACATGACAGCGCATACAGGGTTAGAAAATACCCGGTGACGGTAGTAAAGTAAGTTTCAAATTCCGAAAGAGGCACAATATACAATACCACTTTAATATTTGTAATGGGAAAACAAACACATTATTAAATGTTTACTATATAAATTATTCGTTAAATAGAAATTTGAAGTTTGGTATACAGGGCCAAACTAACTTTGAAAATGCTCTCATAGTCAGGATTCCTGAAAAATTCCTTAAATGAAGAAATTCACCATATAGAAGCTGGAAATAAAGAAGTCAGACTGTAAATATTTTTCCGTTTTGTTAAGATCTGAGCCACAATAAATCTGCTATACATCGTTTACCCCTGAAGGTTTTCGTAGTAATAATAGTAACCCTGTGAAATCTATTCTTTTTCCTCGTCTAATTGAAAAATTAATAGTAGCAATATCAGCAAAGCATGCTATATCGAACGCATTTGAATAAAAGAGTTTTCAAAATTTCAATGTATAATAACCCAACGTGTCCACATAATGGTACCAGTTAGTATATAAAATGTAAAATCAAACATGTAAACTAAATCGAAGGCGCTGAAACAGCAAATCTGGTATATTACGAACAATTTCTATGCAGATCTTGTACCCCTTCGATTCGAAAAAAGTTCGTTATGTAACGCCCAAAATGGCAAACGGGAGTCCAATTTTCTCTCGAATTAATAAAATAGGCCGAAATACAACTGTAAATATAAAAAAAAGAAGAGAGGAAATCACAAGTGAATTTAAATAAACGATCAAAGAAACGTAGAAAAAGACGAAATTGGAATGGAAAAATACCAAGAAATAGCAACAGGAAATATAATAATAAACATGAATGAATTGTAATGGAAACTTTGATTAAAACTGGCAAATCAAGATTTGAAGCCAAAAAATATGCTAATGAGCTGTTGAATGATACCATTAAATTGCTAAATGCGGGCAAGCGAAATAAACAAATTTAAAGCAAACCCTGATAAAATATAAGATCACAGCTGATTGATTTCTGCTGTACTATAATAAAAATATTTCATGCATATGAAACTGCTTAACCGCAAAAACAAATGTTATAATACATAATGACGCTATGCCAACAAATGTGTGTCATTATAATTTTTTATTTTATAGTTTAAGTGCATACTTACATTCTTGTGCAAAAATTCCACACAAACAGAAAACAATGTTAAAATAAAACAGATTCATATTGCACTAAACACAAGATGTAGTGGCACAAAGAATCTTACACAATGATCGTACTATTTTTCTAACTATTATAAGCGCTGACTTATCATAAGAAATATAATGAAATACAACATTCCAGTGGTCAGGCATAACTATGAGTTGAAATCAAATGTTAATTATTACATATTTTCGATCACGTTTATGGTAATTTTACGTTTAAAGGAAATCCCAATTATCTTAGTAAAAACTTGTAGTTTGCTGGGAATTTACTGACCATACTTGACCTCAAATTATTATACAGAAGATTGCCACATTATTTTTATCTATAAATAATCACCACGTCAATGTAATGTTTTTACTGTTATATACCAATTTATGGTTGTTTGTTCCATAGTAATTTTTGCTTCGTCTTACAACATTTTTTAGAATAACATAAGCAATTGTTTATGGTGCGTCACAAGTTGCATATTTCATAGGAATAATATATTATCATTATACTCTGACAATTTGTAAGGAGCACTTGTGTGTATAAGGAATTAAATTTTAAGTTATGTATACAGAACGAAAACAATCTTATTGCACTTCCGGTTTCGGCAGAAACAATTATTAGCTGTTTATTTCAATTAGAACACTTCGCACATTTTTATTTTTTTCGAAATGCTGAATTTAAGACTGCCTCAATAACTTTTTTGGAAATTTGAAGCACGTTTTCTTAATAATAGGTCTTGAATTGTATTAATTCATAACATTTTCAAAAGTTGTTAAAAAGCTCACACTGCAATAAAAAGTAATCTTACAGATTTAAACATCATTTTTTTTATTCTTTTACGTATTGTATAAAAATTCTACTATATGAGGACTTTTAAATGATTTGCTTTTGAGCACTATTAAACTGACATTAAAGTCGACAAAAAAAACCGCAGCGGTCTTATTTAAAAAGATCGAGTTAGTTCGGGAAAAGGGTATTTAAATGAAGACGCCCTATGGGATCCTTACTCATATCCAGGACAATCGCTTTTCTGAAAAAAAAATAGAGAAGCATCAAGAAACATGTCTAAATTCAGTTTCAGATTTAATTCGACGAACTTGAATTGCACCCAGACATAGCAAATATCTTTTCAATAAAATTGGTTCGATAGTTCCTGAACTATGGAGCGTCACACTTACATACATGCAGACAGCCATTTTGTAAAAAGTACTATTTTTATAATCCTGGAATTATTCCTATCTATTTTTTATTAAATGTTTAGTGTAATTAAGTACCTATTTGACGACAATGATATAAAGTGCTTTGAAACTTCCAAGATTTAAGAATTTTTATCACCTCTGTACTTCTTATTTGAATACTTAATAGTTGTATATGAGGCATATTCACAAAACAAGTTCCGATTGGCCAGAAGCAATGCAAGAATGAATGGTTTGTCAAAATATTTATTTTTTATTAATTAGTGTACAGCTTGATTCACTTTTCAACATACTTCACCTTGTAAAAAATATTTCTCGTAATGTGGCACAAGTTTTTCTATGCTGCTGTTATAGAATTCACGTCCGAGCAACGTGAACCAATCTAAGGTTGGTACAAGATTTGTACCCTGTTACAGTCCAATCGACCTTTTTCGCCGATTCGTAACTAAACTTAATGGAAAGGGGCCTACAGCTTAGCTCAGAGGAGTGGGGGGAGTTCGTAAAAATCGCTTATGGGAGAAAATCTTTAGTTGTGTATAGGGCGAGTCAAAATAAGTGGGCGCCACCTTCCAAATCCAGCTGATTGTGTAGGTCCTCGTGGAAGGCCGGACTATAAGGAAAGGGCTAAAATAAAACACAATTTTAATTACAGGATGTATTTAATAAAAGCATCCAACACGTCTTAGCCCGTCAAGAATACATAAGAAACTACTAAAATACAGTTTACAGGACTCATAATTTTGTTACGGTCTAAAATCCAGTCTGGGTAGGAACGTGACCTATTAACCTTTGTTCTACCCTTACTTAAGTCGAATAGACCATAACATTCATTCAGTGTTGATTTATTTTTGTTATGCATTTATCCTAAGAAAACCAACACGGACAGCTTACGGGAAGGGAACCTACCTTTAATTGTGCCTTCGCCTGTATATTTAAAGCTTGCAAAATCCTTACACAACAAGTACAAAGGACACAATAAGACACAGTAAACCTTAAAACACATATAATGATATGAATATTGGTTGAAATATGACAAGTTTAACACCAAAAATTCGAATTACAGAATCTTAATTCTTGAACGCTCATAGAACAAAACTCGCCGCCGTTGACACACAATATTTATGTTAAAATGACTCTGTGTGGTCAAAGGCGTAAAGTTTACAGGAAAATACAATGTATAACACAAAATTTCTCTCGTACTTTACACTTCGAACAAATACAGTCCGCAACTGAAGGTCGCTTCCTGTTTCCAGATACTAAAAGATTCAATATTGAATTTTGCAAGTTGCACGTAGAGTTTCGCTTCACAAAAACACAAAACTGGAAGTTTTTACCTTGAATTTCGAATGCAGGCACAATTTTGGCGATTTCCCGATGCAGGGTCGAAACGAATCCGAGAGAAGGGAGGCAACGTTCTTCGGAGCAGCGTTGGGACGAGGTATTACATCCCTGTAGAGGGCCAAATTGCTTTCAACGATGTCAGTTGAGGTGTTGACAGAAGAGAAATCCTCGAGAACGACGGGACGAACTAAATTCCAGCAAAACACTTGTACGATGATTTATTTATTTCCTTTTACATCACAAAGATCCGAACTAAATTCGACAGGAGCAATTATAATCTTTAAATGTCCAAAACCAAGGCGTACCTATTGCTATCACTTATATATATATATATATATATATATCCGACGGTTAAGTCGATTTACTTTTGCTCTACAGCAAACAAAAACAGTACGGTAAAACGGAATAGCAAAGCGCCGCGAAGAAAAGGAAACGAATATACAACGTTACAACCGTCTGTGTCAAGGGTCTGGATGTCACTCGATAAACATTTACGACCCTCGATTGATGTTATTTTCGAAGACCGGAGTCCGGCGGAGGTCTAATGCCGACTAACTCAAAAGTGCAACGGGGATCAGCACCCCCCCTCAAAAGGTTGCACCACATTACCAAATGTTACGTATTACGCAAGAAGTTCTAGAAGGTTCTGGAATGTTCTAGAAAGAATCTCATGACACGTGAATTCTCGGAACAGTCAGAGGTCAAACGCGAAAAAACAAGAGCTTGCGATTTTAACACAAAGAAACTGTTGACATATCTCGAACTTCGAAAGACAAAACAAAATACCGAAATGGTAACCCAAAATAAGACTTCAATTAAAATAACGTTCTATTAATTCTAACGAAGCGGCAAACAAATTACGGAATGAATTCAAGTGTAGCGGCAAATTTGAAAATCACATAACACCCCCCTTACTTGAAGAGAATTTCCCTGAAATTCTCTTGAGAAAGAGAAAATCGAGGAACAGAACCAAAACGAAAATGAACAGATGAAAACGAGAGGGTATCAAAAAAAGAGGTCTAAAACCAAGCGAAATCCACAACACAACAAACAAACCCAACCCAAAGATATAGACGAAAATAACCCATTGCTGTGGAACGATGCCCACCCCATCACAGCAGACGAAAGATTGGGGAAAGACCCAAACGAAACAAAAGAAACAAGAGGGCGGAAAGAGGACGAAGAAGAAGACAGGGGATGGTTGTTGGTGATCAGTCAACAAAGAGCTACAGAAGGCAGTAGAAGAACGAAGAAGAAAACCAAAGAGAAGAGAAGATCATCAAACGAACATACATTCACATACACCAAAGTCAAATCCGGGTAAATAAAGTCACAATCGGGAAAGTCTTACACCCGAGCAGGATTCCGTCCAACCTGCCGATATAACTCGGGGAAGAGTTTAGGGACAAGGGACTTGAAGACGATTAACGAACACCAAATGAAGAGAGCGTTCTGTGCGTCACGGGATCGGCACATCACGGTAGGCTCACAACAAACGGAGTCATCAAACGTAACAAGCCCAAAAAGGTTTCAGGGTACGAAGCGAAGAATAAAGGCAAAATTGGTAGTCGAAAAAGAACAGTGGAATTGAACCACAAAACCTTGAAGACGAAAGACAAGACCGTTAAATCCGACAGTAGTCGATGGTGTGTCTAACGGCAACACGGCAAACGAAAGCGAGAACGATAACGGAAAAGGTATCGGTAGCGTTAAGGGCAGAACGGCAGAACGCTAACGAGACGACAACAGAAACAGTAACGGTAACGTTAAAGGCAAAACGGCAGCGATAACGTTAAGGCATAACGGCAGCGACAACGCTAAGGGCAAAACGGCAAAGATAACGATAGCGAAAATCACATAACAACCCGTTGTAATTTCGTCATCGGTAGTAAATCACTGAGCCACCACACACAATTTCCCAATTCGGTTTGCAATCATGGGATTATAATGCTAAAAACCTTCTCTGGAATTTCTGTTGTTCGGATTCGACGTTAAACTGTAGGTCCCCCGTGTTTCTACCTTAGCGCTGGTAGAAACACGTGGCAGATAAGAAGCCGATGCCCAGGAGTGGGACGAAAAGGCTATCAATGATGATGATGATGATTAAATGTCTGATATCCCAAAAATGTCTTCAGTTGAAGAAACAGATGGTATCCGGACGGTGCTAGGTCCGGGCTATACGGAGGGTACTCAAACAGTTTCCATTTGAATTTCTGAAATAAGGTTCGTGTGGCCGCAGCTGTGCATCCTTGCATTATTGTGCTAAAACTACTTCGGTGCTGAGAAGTCCTGGTCATTTACCCTTAATTGTTTCAAAGTCACACATTTCTTACATTCAAAAAGCTAATCATCGATCATTCCACACAACTGGACGGATTTTAAGTTTATTCCTTTCGACGCAACCGTATGACCAACACCAATACACTGTTATTGTTTGATCCAGCGATGACCTGATTAATAGTACGGCTTTACTGCACAGACCTGTCGAGGTCCCTTTACTTACATTAAAGTGGTGAGTGATCGGAACTTAGTTTGTGGGTATGCCTCGTACAACGCCTGACTATCAAGTGTCACAAATTCATCATAGACATTCTATAAACCGCTAATTAACAAACCACTGCGTCCGACAGCCTTATCTACTTTGTACATGCCAATTATTTTTATAGTTGGATATGAACTGCATATGATTTAACCGGAATCAGTTAATACTTACCTTGAACTGCATGAAGCTAAAACATCAAAATATATTAGCTGCGCGCAATTTTTTGGTCATATGCGATGACAACGAACGCGCTCAAATTTTCCCTAAAATATGATTCTTCAATCACTTAACCTAATAGTGACTCGTGAGATTCTACAGTGATAGTGCTACGACTGTTGTCTATATCCGGGCCATATCGGTTATCTGTTTTCTCCGATTAGCAAAGCAAACATTAAAATATTATATGAATATTTCTATTTAAAGAAAAAATAAAGACGATATCAGGTCATAAATATGTGAAAGTTATGGAAGATTTTACACTTGATGCCTTTTCAGTAACAACATTACTTTCCTCTAAATTACACCATGAAATCTGTAAATACCATATAAGATCCTATTAAATTGCAAGATATATAAAATCATTCTGTTTTTTTTATTGAGAAATAAGTTAATAACTCCATTATTAAACTTTCCAATGTTATTAAGTAAAGCTTGTTCAGGTGATAGCATTCCTAATACACTTAGTACGTCTTCCGCCGTTGAGTTTCTAAAAAAATATTAATCCTGTTTAACATTAGACATCGCTCTGTTTCGAATGTAGACCTAGGAATTGTCACTAAGACTTTCAATAGTTTTGGCTTTTCTTGAAACGCGTCCAACATTTAGTCTGGTAAAATAATGATAGAAGAGAAACCGTTCCAGACACATCATGCAATTCTCTCGTTTCATCAAATACCTGCAATTCAGTTTTTATGTACTTTTTCCAAAAAAAAAAAGGTAACACTTCTTCTTCTTTCAGTGCCTATCCTAGCGGATGTTGGCGACCAATAAGGCTATTTGTACCTTGGAGACGGCAGCTCGGAATAGTGATGTTGTGGATTTTTTATACCAGTTTCGGAGATTTTTTAGCACTTTTTTAGGTAACACTAACTTGTTAATTGTATTTTGCCTTACTTCGTTGAACTTATTATTTATATTTTAATAATAATAACAGTCTCAATTTCAACAGGATTTATTTACTTCTTGTGATTTATACGTATTTAGAAAGTTTACATGTCCTCTTCAAAAGCATTTAATATTGTAAACATTTCTAGTTAGGGAGTAAAATAAGCCGTGGACTTAATTTACAAAAAAAATGTTTTATTTTACAACAATTACATTTAAATGTTGGAGTACATTAAGTTACTACAAGCAGCAATAAGCATGAATGACAATAATTAACAACTACTGAAATGGCTCTAATACACACGTTATATAATGTTGCGTTATCTACAATGTAATACAATATCATGGGAGCTATAAGATAAGTGCTTTACCATAATGTCGTGAGAACTGTAGAATAAGCATCTTTAGCCTACATAACTCCTCCCGTGAAAGATATTTCAATATTTTGTGAAGAGAAAATATTTAAATGTTAGATGTCACTAATTCAATTGGTGCATCTATCGGTTTTGAATAAATGTATTTGACAAATCTTTCTTTGAGGGATTTATGTTTACAAACAATGTATAATATAAAGCTTAAAATTAATAAAAGAAATACAATGGTAATTGCGATTGGGGCGATAGAAATGGGGTGGTATTCTATATTACTAATAGAATTGAGTTTATTTTGTTGTTGCTTTATTTGAATTTGGTCAGCAGTAAGTTTTTGAGTGTTTATGGGTACCAAATCTAGTTTTGAAATATTTCTGTGAGGAATAGAATCGATGTTTAACTTATTGATATTGGGTATTTCTAAATTCGTTAATTTCATCGAGGTGGTTTGAATATGGAATAATACTGTATTATGGTTCACAATCGCATTGCAATCTGGAGTTAAATGTAAAAGTTGAGAAGCGACTAAATCTTTTCTATATATGTGGTTAGGACACTTAACATCTAAAGTAACTTTTGAAGGCGTGGTAATTAACCAGGTCGATGTATCGATCTGCGATATCTTGGTATCTGTTAAATCGAATAGGTATGGTTCACAGGTTTGATTGCGACTAAAAGATAGTAATTGTGTTTCGCATAACTTAATATTGGGGATTTTAAAATGATTATTTTGATGACAAAAATAATTGTTTGGAATAATTAACTTGCAAAAATTGATATCTACGGGTATACTTTCGATGGTATTAAACAGTAAAGTGTTGTGAGTTGGTACAATCATTCTGTATTGATTTTTTCTAATAAATATAGGAAATGGGATCAACTGGATTAGTTGATATTGCTCGTTTTTGGATATCAAGGGAATTTCGAATACGAAAGTTATTCTGTTTTTGATTTGGTATACTTTTGTTATCATGATCGCCTCGTACATATGCAAGTACTTATCATTGGCTGGGTAAGGTATAGTTAAAGATTTATCTGATAATTCGTTTAAATAATTTAGAATTTGATTCACATTTTTAATTAATTCGTTATTATTCAATAGGGACATGTGCATCTGTTGATTTTGGGCAAACGTTAATGCATTCTCGAGTTCAATCCAAGTATTAATAAATAGTTGTAATGAAAAAACAGCTTCGTTTAGTACGTTCCAAACAGAAAGGCACGAAACTACTCTATTTATTTCCGCATTTTGTTGTATGATTTTATTTAGGTTAGCATTTAGTAAATCCTGATTCTTTTTGAGGGTTTGTATGTCACTGATAGTATCGTTAAGAATTTGCGTTTGTTGAGTTAAAATTTGATTATGTACGTCACTGTCCTTTCGTAATTTAGAAATAGCATTTTCGTATTTTACACCGTCAGAATGATCTAAGTTCCCAGTGAGAAATTTAAAAACTGAACCTAAACCATCTATTATGCCTCTTTTAACTTTTAGGCTATTTTCTGGGAATAGTTGATTGATTAGTTGATCGGATTTTGTTAAATATTGGGAAATGATTAGTAAAATATTGTTATGGGTAACAAGTATATCATCGGCATTTTGGGCATGTCGATGTTCTGTGAGAAACACTTTGTTTTTTAAGGTTTGTACAATCTCAAGTAATTTAGATCTTAAGCTATAATAATTATTAATTATGGGAGAATAGTCAATGGCTTTTATTAGGGTCCATTCACTTTCTTTAATGTGTGCGTTTCCTAATATTAGGGGATATAGTCCAGGGTTTTCTGATATGTCTGTAATTGTCACTTCATTTTTGATTAGGTGAAGGAGGTTCCAGGTGATAAGGAGGGTGTATTCGAACCTGAAACAGCCATAATTTCGTTAGCGTGTCTTTTAAGAGTCGTCTTCGTGTCGATGTGTTCTACTAAATACTCGTCATATTCCAAAATTTTTATGATTTTAAATGGTCCATTAAATTTGGGTGATTTTTTATTTCGTCGGTCATTGGTAATAAATACCTTTTGATCGATTTCGAACTGAGTTGATTTTTTATTTAAGTTGATCTTATCGTTTCTTCTTTCTTTGGTTTTAATTTGTAGGTCCTGTAATTCCTCGTAGAATTGGGTCATTTTAGCTTTATGATCGTTTGTATACGTTTCATAAAATCTGTCATTACACAAATCGTAGGGGTTTAGTCCGTCTGTATGTCCAAAAAGTATTTCGTAAGGAGTAAATTTTAAGTTAGAATGTATGGTATTGTTGTAAGCCAATATGCAGTAGTTCATTCGTTCCTTTTCAGGGGTTTCGTCAAGTATCCGGTAGTGTTCTATGAGGGTTGAATGTACACGCTCCATAAGGGAGTTTGACTGATGGTGCAAGGGGGTAGTCAAATGAAAATTAATTTTATGCAATTTTAAGAAACTTTTAAAAGTGTTAGTGTCGAATTCGTTATCTGCAACGATAGTTTTTGGCACTGCATAGCTGGATATAAAGGTGAATAGGGCGTTTGTAATGTCAGTAGTATTATTTGATTTTAAGTAATACGCCTGGGCGAATCTACTAAAGGCATCTATAATCGTCAAATATTTTGTGTTGTTAATGTGAAAAATATCTAAATGAATACATTCGAATGGTCTGTTATAGGTTTGGGTCAGCTGAAACGGTAGTTTGTTAGGTTTTCTGTTGTATTTTTGTAATTTGCACGTGTCGCAGTTGTTAATGAAGTTTGTTATATCTTTATCAATATTTTTCCAATAGTAATTTCTTTTAAGGTGTTGCGAAGTTTCTACAATTCCTCTATAATTGTTTTTGCCTAAATGGTAACTTTGAATTCGTTGTTGTCTATCTTCAGGGTTAGTAACGTAAGTTACTTGCGTCAAACATTTATGGAATTTGGGTGAATTTTCGTTTGTGATATCTAGGATGAATTTCGAAAATGATTCAAATAGGCTGTCATTTTGAAAAATACAATAATAATGAGATTTTGGTTCGCAAAATTGAAGAAGTAAGGTAGTAAAAGTTGCGACTCTATTTTGGGGTGTTACAAATACAGTGTAATGGGTAAATCCGTCAAATTTTGATATTCTGATTTTCTTTTGTATTGTGGCGTTTAAAAATTGTATTTGATTTTTGTGGTGCTGTAATGGTTTTTCCGATATGTCCATTACGGGTGTAGAAGATTGTTGGGTATGAACAGTGTTAACAAGTGATTCGTCGTCGTTTTCTATGTCGTCATTGTCAGGTGGGCTTTCATCTTGAATCGTTATTTCGTCACTAGGGTTTTCGCTAGCCGAAAATGGGGGTTGCAATTGGATGTTTTGGAGGATTTTTGGTTTTTCTTTAACAGAAGGTGGGACAAATGTTGGGATAGTGAAATCGTCCATATTGGGTGTATCTGCTCTATGTGGTATGATACTAACTTGATCAAAGTCAGGTTCGGGTGTATTTAATCGATCTACTGACATGGGGTGAATTTGTATACGCGAAAGGGCGTCAGCTACCTTGTTTAATTTACCTGGTAGATATTTGATAGAAAAATTGTATTCTTCGAGCTTAATTGCCCATCTCGTTAATTTCGAGTTTGGTTCTTTAATGTTTTTTAACCATATGAGGGGTCGATGGTCTGTGTATTTTATGAATTTTACACCATAGAGGTATGGTCTGAAATGCTTACAGGCCCATACGATTGCAAGCAATTCACGTTCAATTGTCGGATAGTTAATCTCTGATTGATTTAGAGTACGGGAAGCGTAACTAATGGGTCTGCCATTTTGGGAAAGTACGGCGCCTATGGCGTACTTGCTAGCGTCGGTTGTTAGTTCAAAGGTTTTGTTAAAATCTGGGTATATTAAAACGGGGTCGTTAACTAATATGGTTTTTAGGTAGTCGAAACTTTGAATAAAATTTTGGTCATGTATAATTTTGCTGTCTTTCTTTAAGCACTGAGTTAGAAACTTCGTAATTTTAGCGTAGTCCTTAATGAACTTTCTGTAATATCCGAACATTCCGAGGAATGATTTAATTTCCGTAGGGGTTTTAGGTAGGGGGAATTTATTAATTATTTCGATTTTGTTAGGGTTAGGTTTTATTCCATCGTTAGTTAAAATGTGTCCTAGATAAGCAATTGATTTTTTTAGAAATTCTGATTTGTCTAATTGAATTTTGAGGTTATATTTCCTGCATCTTTCGAATACATTATGTAGTTTTTCGAGGTGTTCTTGTAAAGATTTTGAATAAATAATGATATCATCCAGATATACCATGCATTGATTGGGTGTTAGGTTAATTAAAGCTTGATTAATTAGTCTCTGAAAAGATGAGGGGGCGTTCTTAAGCCCAAAAGGCATTCTCTTAAACTGAAAATGGCCTTCTTCAGTGGAAAACGCAGTTTTTTCTCTGTCGTTTTTGTCTATTTCGATCTGGTGAAACCCGGAGGCTAAATCGAGTGTTGAAAAATATTCTGCCCGTCCTAAGTTATCGAGCACCTGTTCGATTAGGGGTAAGGGGTACTTGTCTTCTATAGTATTTTCGTTAAGCTTGCGATAATCAATTACGATTCGCCATTTTTGTTTTCCTGAATTGTCCATTTTTTTAGGGACAATCCATATCGGAGCATTATACGGAGATTCTGAGGGTTCGATGATGTTATCTGATAA